>CAKNXH010059891.1:22269-57704 GCA_932178445.1 Andricus quercusramuli | reverse complement strand
TCTCTAAATTTTGACTTTCTAACTTTGACCATCCATTTTTCTCCGTGCATTCATATCCGTTTAATCTCGTTAGATTTACATGGAATTCACTTGAATTTTCTGGCCCATTAAATTCCATTGAATAATATGGAATTCCAGAGGATTCCTTCGAATTCGCTCGAAATCAACTTTGAAACACTTTGAATTCACCTCATATTCGATTAAATTCTGTTGAATATTGAGTTTATTTTCATTATATTATTTGGAAATTCCTTGAAATCACTGTTAAATCAGTGGCATTCATTTAAGTTAATACACATTTAGTTGAATTTATCTCGAATTCAGTTTTTTAGCTCTACACAGCTTTACTTAAATTCCGTAAAAATCATCTGGAATTCAGTGATTGGAATTATCTTAATTTATCAATACTGAATGAGCAGTAAAATCCGATATAGCTCTTGAGGGGTCGTCTTTATATTACGTAACGCTTTTTTTTGCAGTACGTAACTTTCAATAATAAACTGAGTTTTTCACTATAAATACAACGTTTTCTATGTGCGAAAAGATTATTGCCAATTTTTATGTATGAAAAAAAAATTTGGAATACACTGTTTTGTTAATTTAAAAATTCAATAAAATCAACCTAATAAAAAATACGCAGGTTTTTGCTGATACTGTTTTCAATTGATGCCAAAACAGCAGCAAAAAACTTTCATCGCCATATCTCATCTGGAACTCAACCCATTCACCCATAAGTATTGACTTGATGTTAATTTTTTTATTATTATTATTATTATACCATTAAGCCATTTCCCTTTCGGGGTAGGCGTGACTTGCTGGATTGGAAAGTAGTGAAATAGGTATATAGGTATGAGGTAGATCGGTATATGGGTATAGGGTAGATGGGTATATAGGTGTTAGGTATAGATGTTTTAGATTGATCTGGAGTTCTCGTGTTATTTATATAAATGACACGTTTACTCCGCAACACTGCTTCGACCCTGTTGCTGATCAATCTCTCTAGCGATCACCCCAAGTGAGGAGCCTCACAAAATTGTTATGTATGGCTTCCCACTTGGGCCCATTATAATCCAAGGTCTTTGTTTCAGGCATCATTCACTCTATTGTCACTCTGTTTATAAACAATTCGTCGCCACACTTTTCTGTCCTGGCATACTACTCTAGCTTCATTCACGTCCATGCATTTTTTCATGCAGGCTCTTGTATTTCTGTGGCTTCTTATGTCTCTTCGTATTAGTGTCTCATTCACAGATTCTAACCATTCTTTCGGCGGTCTACCTCTGGGCATTCTGCCATTTACTTTACCTTTATACACTTGCTTGGTCAGTCGTTCATCTTTCATTCTTTCAAGATGTCCGAACCACCTTAGCTGAAATTTAACTTCCATAAAACTTTTTTGTCACCTATTTTGAAAAAAAATTACCTTCTCACCTCTTTCAAGGAAAATAAGTACCGTGATGATTTTATGTTATTATTTGTTATCAACAACTGTACACATAAAAAATTCGTAATATTGTTAAACCCATAAAATTTTGTTTCATTTTCCAAACTTTAAAAACTTGTAACGCCTCTGTATTGGTCACAAATGACAACTGCACAGAAAAAACTGGGAGTTAATTAACTAAAGTTGCGGCTTAAAGAATATTTGGTGTTCTTTAGAACTTAAGCTCCAATATAAAACCTCTAGAGACCCGAAAGGGTTCCTTTAGAAATTGCGAACAGAACAACATGAAGGCGCATCCACAAACAGCTTGCAAAGTGGGCTTGGTAAATTAGGGATTGATTTACAGTTATCGACCGATGACTTAAGACGAACAGTTTCTTGCATATGAATACACCTCCATGATTACAAGTTTGATACAAACCCGCAAATGATATTTATCAAGTTCTTATATCTTTTTTAAGATTGAAATAGTCTCGAAGTTCACTTTACCTTGAAAATCTTTTTTTACAATAATGTAGAAAAAGATTCATAATCAAAAATAAAATTCAATGACCATCTAACTTTTCGGCTCTTTAGAGACAAAAATAACATAATGAAAAAAGAGGGAAAAAATCACCTACAAATTCTTATATCTATTCTAATTCCGACCATATTTTGTAAAAAATAATTCTTTTCATTTCCTTTAGAGGAAATCCATACTTTAGAGCTAATTCATCGTTTTGGGCATCTTTTCAGCAAGCAACTTTTCAGTTGCTGCTTTTTTGGAACCAAAAATTGGTTCTGTGGAAATCCCAGTTTTTTCTGTGTACATTTTTTTTTTCTTAATCACGGGTTATCATGATAGGATACCTGAACTTTTACATATACCTCAAGAACAAATTAGGAAAAAATTTGTTCACTCCTTCTAGTGATGCATTCGAGACGATTTCGAAAAATTCGAGAATTTCTTGAAACATGTTCAGGTGAACTCAAAACTTCAAGGAGATCGAGAATCTCGAATAAAAAATTTCGATCTCTCGAGTCGAGAATCTCGAAACTTTTTATTACAGATTCTCTATCTCCATGAAGTTTTGTGATCACCTGAACATGTTTCTAGAAAATCTCGAATTTCCTCGAAATCGTCTCGAATGCATCACTAACTCCTTCCCCCCTACACTCTTATATTATGTTACTCTTTTTGTAATTATTACATTCTTTAAATGTTACTTAATATTTCTCGAACCCTCTCCCATTGTAACAGGACTATAACAGTTCCTTTCGAACATGGACGATCTCTTATTTATTCTAGAATTTCATTTTTTTCATTTAATAAAACTGCATTGAGCTGAATTTCCGAGAAGTGTTAGTGAATAAACTGCAGCACGTGGGTTATCGAACGATGAGACGTGGAAGTTCTACCGTCATATACGTACATGCACATATAATACCTCTCGTACATGGCAAATGCGGGCGGCTCGAACAATACGATTATTCGTATATAAAACACGTTAAAGTTCTATATATTCAGATTTTACAAAAAGTACATTTTACGGTAGTCAAACCTATTATGGGAATAGTCTTCCGCGACAGTCCAAAAGGCAGATAGCCGCTTTCTACTTGGTAGTCAAAAAAGTTACGGACATAGAATCGCACATGGTGATTATTTAATTGAACGATGTCAAGATCCTTTATCGTGAAAGAAATCTAAAAAAGAGAGAACTCATGGAGCAACTCACGGAGTGACAAGTCTTATTTTCATCATCAATTAATGAGAAATTCCAGTATGTTTATTCTTGGAATACGTTTTTTTCATTCTGTATGTAATATTGAACATTAAATCTTGAATCTCCCCGAAAATATTGATATTACAAAAAAAAGATTGTCAGTTTCAGAATCAGTACCCAAAAATACATAAAGAAATGCCATAAATGTCAAACACGAATTTTATACATTTTTGTGATGTAGTGTAATATAATATAAATTAATAATAATAACATTACTTTTAAAAATATGTATATATTAGCACTAAATAAGCACTAAATTCCTACGCAAAGGAGAATTTGATATCACTAATAGTTTCCGAGTTTCACATACCAGATTCACCTGTGCCCGGATTTTGTGCATGGCACAAATCCACCCATGTGGAAATGCAAATGGAGGGCTGGTCGGCTACCCGACCAGTTTGCCCCACTTTCAGTCGGGGGCTACACGAAGAAAATTTGTTCATTAGAATTTACCCAATTAGTTAGGTAAATGGAGGACATTACTGCATTTAGATAAAGTTTACAATTATTTTAGGATTTAATACAAAACAGAACTATAAATAATACAAAAGAGTTATGTAAAATCTCAAGTCCGAAAGTGAAAATTCTGATATGTAATAATTGATATAAGGGTTGTATTATTTTAATACCATTATATTATAAAATAACGCGAAGTATTGTAAATTTTCATCAAATGAGTGATATAAAGTTTACTTTTGTGTGATATTAACGATTCACTTAAAAGAAAGTATAGATTGCAGAATTTTTAAAGAGATTTTCACTTCCATTAGGAGAGGAATTACACAACAGTAAGGTAAAATGAGACTGGCTAGGGACGTCGACTTTCTCAGGGCTGAAGTTTAAAGCCAAGTCCCCCGTAGACACTTTAACATTTTTAAGTTTCGGTTTATACTGTAGAATTTGAGAAAATATTCAAATATATATACTATCCTTTTATCTCAGTAGATAATACTCATTATTAAGTCACTTAATCAAAGTAGAATGTATTTCAAAATTGACGTATAAGGATGCGGGTGATAAAAAATCATCGGACGGCACTGGACAACTGACTTCGAACTTCGAGGAGGGAGATCCCCGAAGACTAATGTTTAAAAACAAGGTTGAATTTCTAACAAAAAAATATGAATTTACTACCTAAATAATTGAATTTCTCATAAAAGAGAAAATGTTTCTAACAAAATAAGTGAATTTTCAACTTGAAAAGATCAATTTTCTACACTGAGAAACTTTAGGTTAGAAAAATTACTAAAACGGATAGCAAATGGGGGCAAAATGCTTAAATTTTAACATTTTAATACATAAATAATAAGTTATACTATTTTTATAAGAAGATTTCCTATTTGGTAATAGCAATCCTTACTATTCTCTGTAGTAAAATCCGATGTAGGAAAAATTAGTAGAGAAATTAATAAATTGTACAAAAAAAAATAAAAGTAATAAGTATTTTAAATAACATAATATACTAAATATGTAGAAGAAATTACTATTGTCTGTAGGAACACGATGTGAATTATGGACATTTCCTACTTTTTGTAACAAAGGTTAATACCAATTATTAAATTTGGTCCTAAATATTACTAACTGATTTAGCAGAAAGTATCGAGCCTTGGACCGAGCGCGGCCGAGTGCATCTGACGTTTGTCGATCGCCGATCATATTTTTAGGTTGCGAAAATGACATCTAATTTATGTTTCAATGCAAAATCCGCAAAAAAACATAATTTAAACAAAAATATTTACTTATTTTAATTACATTAAAAATGTTGTTGTTTAAAATTATAAAAATATCATGAATATTAATCAATTAAGGATTAAATGAATTAGAACCAATAAACTTTCTATCATTTAGGTCATATGGAAGTTTTCATTCTGAGTCCCACAATGTCTTATAGGTAGATGGATCATCGCCCGACTGCTGTCCCGGAGACGCGTGTTCGATTCCCGCCAGCCTTCGTTTTCTTCTAACCCGATTTTTCTGTTTCAGCTTTATAATATAAAATACTATCTTTTAAGAATATATACATATATGTAATTTCTAATGTTGTCAATTCTTAATTTAAATAAATGTGAATTATGCGTTAAATGTAGAACATGTGTGTAGGTAGGCTTGTGTGAAAGTTAGCAACACGTATTTATTTTTTTTACTATTCCCACTGTAGCAGATTTTGCTAACCAGTTAGTAATTCGGTGCGCACGGTCCCTGCGCATCATTTTACTACAGCACTTTGTAAATACTGTTATCTTCTACAGATATTAATCCAACAAATTTACTATTTTCTCCTACCAAAATTAGTAAATAGTGCAGACTTGCAGTTTTACTACAGAGGTTAATAAATACTTCAAATGTCTTTTACAATAAATGCAATTGTTTTAACTTTTATTCCAATATATTTTATAATTCTTTAAGTAGCTACGAGTTACTATTGAGGTTAGTAAATATTATTAAAATTTGCTTTTTGCCTCTCATTGCAAAGTTCAGATAGTGAAATCTAGTGTGATTTTTAACAAGAAATACAAACAAGGGTTTCTCAGTGTAGCAAAAATGAAGTAGCTACCTTTTTCGCTGTGAAAATGATTTTTTACAACAACAAAAAAACATATTTTCAATAAAATTTGTTCAATTTTCAACGAAAGAAATGAACTTTCAACTAAAATAATGCATCTTCAAACAAAAACAATAAAAAAACAACATGTCACCAATTAGGTAAATTTCCAACCAAAAAGATGTATCTTCGATGAAAAAAAGACAAGTTTTCAACTAAAAAATAAATTTTAAACAAAGAATAGAATAGTTTAATTTTCAGAGAAAGAAATAAGTTTGTGAACAAATAAAATGAATTTTCAACAGAATAGTTAAATTTTCAACCGAAAAGATGTAATGGCTATAAAAAAATCGAAAAATGGAGTATATTTGAATTTTGAGTTGGAAAAATGCATTTTTATCTAAAAAAGTTAATTTTCAATATAAAAAATAATTTTCAACTGTAGAAATGAAAATTTTAAGAAAATACATGAATTTTCCATCAACATTTTTCATTTTTAATGGAATTTTCAATCCAATAGTTGCCTTTTCAACCAAAAAGGTTGAAAATTTCAACTAAATGGATGAATTTTCAACTAAAAAACATAAATTTTTAACAAAGTATAGAATAGTTTAATTTCTAGTTAGAGGAATAAGTTTTTAAGCAAATAAAATGAATTTTCAACTGAACAACTAAATTTTTTACCAAAAAGATTTAATTTTAATGTAAAAGAATCTCGATAAGAAATTGAGTTAAATTTTTAGTTTAAAAAATTAATTTTCAATAAGAAAAACTATTTTTTAACGAAAGAAATTAAATAAAATACATGCATTTTAACTACAAAGGTTATTCTATGCAAAAAAAAGACAAACTTTTAACAAAATAGATGAATCTTTAACTGAAAAAGCTAAATTTTCAACAAAAAATATATTATTTAAATTTTCAGATAGAGAAATAAGTTTTTGATCAAATAACTTTAATTTCCGTAGAAGTCTTTAAATTTTCAAGAAAACAAATAAATTCTCTTCAAAAAGATCTAATGTCTATAGAAAAATTTCAAAACAAAATCGAGTTGACTTTTTATTTGAAACAAAAAATTTTATCAATAAAAAAAACTAATTTTCCACCAAAAGAAAGAATTGTCAATAAGTGGAAAAAGTTGGAATTCATATTGAATTCACTAGAGAAATTTCCTCGCTATTATACGGAAACTTCTGTAAATCATGTACAACGTTCTCAAATAATATAAGATTTTCTGTAAAATCTATAAAAAAATGTTGGAAAATGAACCGAGTTCTTTTTCTAAAGAAAGGGTCATTAGTGCGCGCTTAGCACTCATAATTTTCTATTATTTTTAAAACGTAGACCATGCAAAAGTTTGAAGTGTTGAAAATCAAATAATTTAAAGTTTCAAGGTTAGAAAATCTAAAATAAAAAATTATTTAATATTTTTATTTACTTCCGACAAATTTCTAAGCCCGCTAATTGATAGAATGTTACAATAACAAATTTCGATGAAACGGGGATCAGTTATTTTTTTGTACGGCCCTGACGTACTTGTACTTTAACTTTATAGCCGAGATTTTTTTCCCGATATTCTAACTGTTAGGTTAGCCGTGAGGTTTAGTTGTTAGGGATACAATGCGTTAAACGTAGCTTAGGTGGTTCGAAACCCGTAACAGCGTTTTCGATTTTTAATAGCGTTAATATCGTTAAAAGCGTGCGACTATATCGTATGTAATGTATCGTAATTTAATGTAATTGTTCAAGTTAAATTGTGTATATGTACCAACAATATACTTATGAATTGTACGATATAAGTAAGCATGTGTTTGTTAGTAGTGGATGACCTTCCACAGAATCAGTTTGTAGCGAGAATGTTTTTTTTTTGCTGGTGCACGAAATTTTACATGACTGGGATGTAGCATTCACATATTTAGAGAGGTAGACTTTGTTTTCTATGATTGAAACTGTACCTAACAGTTCGACTCATTTTACCTAACTGGTAGGTAATCGACATCTCATTTTACCCAACTCTCAGGTAATCTCTAATATCTTGTTGTATTATTTCTTACTGAATCGCGAATTAAATTTTAATGAATTTATATTAATAATTCATATTTTTACATCAAATATTACCCTATTTCATTTTACATGACTGAAAGTGAAATTTTAATATAATGCCGTAATGTCCTCCGTTTACCGAACTAAGTTATGCAAAATTTAACACACAAATTTTCTCCGTGTAGTCGGGACAACTGACCAGTACCCGACCAGTTCGTCACCGTGAATTAGTCGGGGGCTGGCCAGATGACCCGACTTATCCCAGTCGGAGTCTACTCGGGTACTACCCAGGTGGGAATACACCACTGTCGCAGTACCACTATTGCTATACTCTAAATATATAACAAAAAAAATATTTAAAGAATAAATAATAATAATTGATTGCGATTATTTTTGTCTGTAAATGTTAATTACCCTGCTTAGAATGAATACATATATTGCATTTTTCAACATTATATTACAAATAAAATTCCTAACGCTACGGGGTTTCGAACCCACATCTATACCTGAATCAGAGTTGCCTTGCAGTCGGTAGTCCCTACGAGTTGAAACTAGATGAAAAAGCCATCTTCATAAGCTACAGCTCAAAAAAGTTATAACAACATTTTTTTAACTCTTTCCTTATTTATTTTTTTATTATTATACGACATCATAATATAGATGTAAAATAAATGAAATGTTAACAGGAATATAAATAAATTTTTTTTAAATAAATCATTTAAATCGATTACAATTTTTCTCCGTGTAATATCTTGTTTTTTCGCGTTTTAGACTATTTTAAAACTTTTGATATTGACATAAAATGTCATTTTTAATGAGCGTCGCAGAAAAAAGTTTGAGAGTAGGAAAGAAAGTCTTCTGTGCATTTATCGATCTAGAAAAAGCATTCGACACGGTAAATAGAAGTAAACTTTGGGAAGTCCTTAAAGAGTATGGAGTGAATGGAGGGCTCCTACAAGCAATAAAAACAATATATGCAGGTAGTAAAGCGAGTGTAAGGGTAAATGGGAAAAAGAGTGAATGGTTCGATATTATGCAAGGCGTGAAACAAGGATGCGTTATGTCCTCGTGGCTTTTTATCATATTCATGGATAAGTGTCTTAGAACTGCCCTCTTCGACGAAAAAGGTGTAGATCTCGAAACCGTCAAGGTACGTGGGTTGGCCTTCGCGGATGACAAGATTGTTATGGCAGAATCAGTCGAAGACTTGCAAAGAATGTTGAATAAACTTAATACAAGCATGAAGAACATGGACCTCAAAATTAACGTGAATAAAACGAAAGTCATGGTGTTTGAGGGAAAAAGTGAGAAAACAATATGCAACATAGTTCTAAATCATGAGAAATTAGAACAAGTTGACAAGTACGTATATCTAGGTAGTCTATTCACTAACGACGGAAAAATAGATGGGGAATTAGATGGGCGCATAAATAAGGGTAAGCAGGTTATCGGTAGAGCAAGGTCCATCCTCACAAATAAAAACATATCAAAAAAAGCTAAAATGGCCATACATAACTCTATTTTCGTACCGACTGTACTATACGGTAGCGAGACATGGACCTGTCAAGAAAAAGACAGGAGTAAAATCAACGCGATCGGCATGAAACCTCTGCGCATAATATGCGGGAAAACACTGATGGACAAAGTACGAAACGAGACAATCCTCGAAGAATGTGGTACAGGGGAGACACTAGTTGACATGTGGGAAAGAAATCAGCTAAGGTGGTTCGGACATCTTGAAAGAATGAAAGATGAACGACTGACCAAGCAAGTGTATAAAAGTAAAGTAAATGGCAAAATGCCCAGAGGTAGACCGCCGAAAGAATGGTTAGAATCTGTGAATGAGACACTAATACGAAGAGACATAAGAAGCCATAGAAATACAAGAGCCTGCATGAAAAAATGCATGGACGTGAATGAAGCTAGAGTAGTATGCCAGGACAGAAATATGTGGCGACAAATAGTTTATAAACAGAGTGACAATAGAGTGAATGATGCCTGAAACAAAGACCTTGGATACCAATGGGCCCAGGTGGGGAACCATACATAGTAATTTTGTGAGGCTCCTCACTTGGGGTGATCGCTAGAGAGATTGATCAGCAACCTGGGTCGGAGCAGTGTTGCGGAGTGAACGTGTAATTTATATAAATAACACGAGAACTCCAGATCAATCTAAAACATCTATACATAACACCTACATACCCATCCACCCTATACCCATATACCGATCAACCTCATACCTATATACCTATTTCACTACTTTCCAACTGAACAAGTCACGCCTACCCCGGAAGGGAAAAGGCTTAATGGTATAATTTAAAACTTGTATCCACGGAACTTGAAATTCCATCACGTATTATGACAATTTTTCTAATAGACTAATTTTTTAAAGCTTTTCTATAAAGTTTTGCTTTTTAGGCGTTTTAGAATATTTAACGACGATTAAGAATTAAATCAAATGTAATTTTTTCTGAACATATACAATTTATCTTAAAGATAGAATGTAGAATATTTTCTCTTAAAAAAAAAAGAAAACAATTTTTTGCGCGATATTTGTATTTATAGTTTTTCGAAATTTTAGAACACATGAGCAGCCGTGAAGTCCGACTAGAACCCGCCCAGGATTTTTGACATGAAAATAGTCTACACAGAGGATTAAGATTTTTTGAAATAGCTCGAATAGTCCCTGACCAGCGATCGACCAATCCCCGACTAGGGACATTGCCTCCAAAATCTCTTCGACTAGCCCCCCGACTAATGCCCGACTTTTAATAGGGGCAAGTAAGGCTATTTCTACATGGGCAGCGCACTTATTAGCTCTAAATTCCTGCACAAATGAAAATTTGATACCACTAATAGTTTCCGAGTTTCACATTCCAGAGAACTCTGAAGCCAGCATTATTACACGTTTTTAGTAAAAAAAAATTCTCGGATTTTGTACATAGCACAAATCCAGAGCACTTATTAGCACTAAATTCCTGCGCAAATGAGAATTTGATATCACTAATACGTAGTTTCCGAGTTTCGCATACCGGAGTTGTGGTTTTAGCTAAAGCTAGCATTACTACATGTTTATGCCCAAATTTACCGGGCACAAAATTTATTTTCTGCAGCATAGATTAGCGAGCACTCTTATAGGTCGAACAACTTTCTTGCGTTATAAAGTACATCCTTGAAAATCGCCCATATAATAAGCCATAGGCACCCACGTCTGCCATGTACGAGAGGTCAGGCAAATACGAGGCAAATGCTACAACACTAACATTGTATGTAAAAGGGAAGTAAAGTGAGAAAGAGATGCTCAGTGGTAGGCGACGCGACGTCGCGTGCTCGATCGCGATCGCGATTTACGGTAGGTCGTGCGTCTACTCACTCGCTAGGAGTTTTTTTAGCCTCTGAACTTTTTGTGGGGGAGCAACAATCTCGAGAGAATTCCCTCGAGGCCGCGTGATCGGCGAGAAAATCGCTTGTATTTACACCATTCGTACGTGAGAAGGAAGCACGAGCAGGTCAAAAGAAGCCACGAACTTTGAACATCGTGCAAAAATTAGAGAACAGTACTTTTTTCTTAGAGAAAGAAGTGCATGTTTTCTCAACACTAAGCGTTCCAATTTCATTGTTGAAGCAACTCAATAGTCTCAAAGAAGAAAAAAACTCTTTGTACGTGCAAGCTTTTTATTCTCTCCGAATCTCTTTGAGTTGTATAATTGTGACTGATTTATATTTGAACTACACATTCTTATTTTTTCTTTTTCTGAGTCAAAAAATTGAAAAGACTACATAGCCCTATTGTAAAATGACTATATGTTCATTTTTTCACTAATATTCCAGTAACTTTTTCTATTCATTAATTAATTCAGATTTAGAGAGTGTTTAAACTCATTAAAATCGTTAAGAGTAGACTCTACGTTTAAAAATTATATTTCAAAAGCAAGTGTATCTAATGTAAAGGATCCTATTTATCATATCGAGGCATTTTAATGATGCGTTGTTAACTTTGGTTTTGAAATCCAATCATTAGCGACCTTGCCCTTTAAAAAATGGAAAAGTGCAATTAGGACAACATGTGATAAAAAAGAAGATACGCAACAACTGCAACTTAATGAATTTAATCAGTAGGAGAAGGTAGTCGCTTTTTAAGAGTAAAGTAAGGAGAGGATTTCATTCTTGAGGGGAAAAAGGGAACGTTAATTACTGCTCGTCACGTACTAAGGGCGTTTCCGGATTGTTCTGATAAAAACTATCTACGTTCAACGATGTCTAGCAACACCTACGAGTAATGGCTGCTTAAGGTTTCAACATCACTAAATTGAGAAATTTGTTCTAGCAGAAATAAATTAAGATCAAGAAAATAGTAATTATTCCATCCTGATTAGAATTCCTGCCACAAGTATTTTACTGTAAAAAGTAGAATTCTTTTTCTTTGGCACAACTTCATGCAGTTAGTTTCAGTGTAAAACAAATGAATCACTTCACTAAATTTCATTAAAAAATACATAAATTAATTTAGTACCACTCGAGATTTTTTCCGAGCTTCATGTAATATACCTAAAATAAGTCCTGAAATGATTTCCTGTTTTTTATACTGTATAAATGATGTATTTTTGTATCACCAGCATTACTTCGACTTCTTTCAACAAAATTTCTGATCATGAAAGATTCCGAAATTCCAATATTCCTTGAGCACACGAGTAATTATAAGTAAACTTCTGTGGAATTTGTAATCAGTCTCCAGCTTTATTTGCTAATTACAGTGAGAATCAATCCACTTGAAAACCTTAGGAGATTAATAGGGAGAAAAGGGTGCTTAATTAACAGGTAGAAAAGAATGGGCTAAGCGTTAAGATACTGAGAGATAAGATTCGCTTTGAGGTTAGCTTAAACGATAAACTTTAGATGTCTTAGCGATCTTGAGTCTGTTCGAATCAATTGAATCCTGACCAAGATGCAAGATCAGAATTCAATGTCTCGGCGCGTTCCACATGTGACACGTCCGTGACCGAAGCGATCGGAAGTAATTGAAAGTAGAATAGGCATGCGCCGAGAAGTAGGCAGTTGGAGTAGCCGGTATATACCTTTTGCTAATAGAGTGTTTAGATCTTTGCTGGTGAGCCGAGCAGATAGCTGGGTTGGTGGGTAGCTGAGTATAACTCCACGTCCTCGACGAGATCTAGTCTAGATAGTGGTCGGTTAGTCGCCGATAGATACGATGGGAACTAGAGCAATTTCATGCTCAATGTTCATTTTTTCGTGCTTGACCGAGCAAGCAAGTACTCTTCGCGAGCATACTTCTCTTCTTCAGTCCATCTGCTCCCTTCTTATTTATTCTCAACTTAATTTCTTCCTTTTTATCCTTCTTTCTTTATCAACAACTTGCTTTTTTCAACTGCAATTTTCCTGCAGTTCAATGCCGGAGTGAGCTTGTACAAGCTGGATGTGTCATCACAGTAAAAACAAAAGTTAATTTATCTCGCGGGCAAGTTTCAAGCGATGTCTTTTAAAAATTAGATCCATATAACAATGTCCAAATTTCTCTATAATTAAACCCCTCCCCTATACTAGTCCCATCCCCCTTTACCCCCCTTCCTTTTACTCACCCCATCGCCTTAATCGATGCATTCTCCTACATTTAAGCCATTAAACCCTCTTCGAGTAACACCTCTCACTTGACCTGATTATTTTATTTCTGCTCGTCACCCATTTCATTTTTTCTCTCTCCAACTCTTCTAATCATCATCTTTAACCTCTCCGTCTCCTCCACCCCTCCCATTCCCGAACCCCTGTGATTCTATTTTCACCTGACCCATCCAACCCTCTCGTTCCTCCTTCTATTTTTCCTACTGCCCTTATTAACACACCTCTCTCGTGCCTCAACCCTTTACCCTGCTTCCACCCTCTTTTCCACCTCTTTCTTACTTTCTCAGTTGACCCCTGTAAGCCCTTTTTTCACGCTTTTATCAACAGCTCTTTTCACACCTCTCTCACCACTATCTCTTTAATCATTCCTTCTCCTATTACGCTATAACATTCTCACTCCCTCAGTGTATCACCTTCCTCTTCTCTATCCACCCTCTCCTTACCGCCTTACCCCTCCCCATGAAACCCTAACTTTTAACCTCTGTCGCTCTTCATTCTTCCTTGCCCTTATTGTGGGAATGATACAAGGCGGAGGAAAGTGGGAGAATAGGAACGGAGGGGCATTCGCCCTCTTGTATTTTTACTTCCCTCTTGGAACCGCCCTTCTTCAGACCTTTTACTCTCATATACAGCATTTTCCATATCCCCTCTATAATCTGACTCTTCTCGCCCCTTATTAATCCTGTTTATCTCTTCTGCCACCTCCTTAGCCCCTCTTTCGTCAATCCTTAAATTCTTCTGTCTGACACCTACTTTCCAGTGTAAAATGTCTAGTATTTTTACTCTATCACACAGATTACAGGCTACCAATAATGGACACTAAAAGTCATTTATCGCGAATTGATATAATACAATGAAGGGAAGGAATAGTAGAAGTGGCACTCTGCCGTTTATAGTAGCATGCCCAATGCCCATAGGGCATATTATTAATAGCAGCAGAGGATCCTTTGTCAGACGTCAGTACGCCTTCTGGCAAACAATCGCTCATAATTTCCGATCCTGCAATCATTCCAGTATCTATTCTCTATTCTATAATTCTCTCGTATTCTTGTAGAAGGAAACCAAGAAACTTCAGTGCATTAGGTTCTGATTGATGCAGGTTTAGCTGTGTACAATACCCAAAGTAAATTATATAGCTTTCTACACGAATATTACTGCCTATTTTACATTATTACGCCCTTAACCAAATTAATTCCATAACTTATCACGTGACTGCGGTCTCTCGGGAATCAGTCGATCGCTGTTTAAGTTTTAAAATTGAATTTCTTATAAATTGTGATTAAAGCACGATATTGATGTGCTTTGCTTTGATTGCGTTATTAGGGAAGTGATGATTCGCTAAACTTGTTTCTCATTTTTAATAAATCGTAATGATAATTAGATCCAAATTGTAGGCTTCGGCGTTCCGAACGTCACCTGCTCCCATATTTTTAAGTTAATACTTTAAATTATTTTCGATATTATTTCGTTAGCGTTTCTGTTAAATCAATCACACTTCTCTTCTTATCAATTCTTGTTAAACTCCTAAACCTGCCAAATGAATTAATTCTAACGTGTAATTAGCCAATAAAGCTGAAGACTGATTACAAATACCGCATAGAACTGTGCCAACGACTCGTGCTCAAGAACAATGGTAGCTGGGAATTCTAGAGATTAAATGCTGAATAGAAGACTATTTTTTGTTTCGTCAAAGAACTTCAATTTATTGCTTCCGCGGCCCTTTAACGGCAATCGATTTCCATTTTAATTAGTAGAAGAAGATGGAGTAATTGCAGACTTGAAACTATTCCAACGTCAAGGATAGGATTCAGAAGTAATGTTGGGGTGGGGGGGGGGGGGGGTGCCTTCCCTTTGAAATAAGAAGTGATTAAAAAGTGAAAACTGGTTCTCAGCTCAATCACACGGGGGTTTCGTTATTAAGCTTGACGTACAGTCTTTATATAGACTTCAGCTGTAATCAGCGAATGATAATTCAGTTAAGTGGGTTAGGGAACTAATATTATACGCAAGAAAGTTTCCTTTTTTAGAACTCATGTTTCTAATTAAATAGGTGATCTTGAGTATTAAATTAATACTGGAGCAACTTCAAGGTAATAAATTTTTCATTTTTCTGTGTACTGTTACTGATTATGAAGAATTGGCACAACGGAAGGAAAGCTGAATTTCTATACTTTAGATCAAATAAAGTGATTTGGGTTACCCTAAGGGTTTCTTGAAATAATCATTCGTAATTTAAAACTGTGGTAATTTTTACGATTTTAATTTGAAAATTGTTTAACTTAAAAAGCATAAGATTTTAATAATCGCAGAAAAAAATTAACTTCTTTTCTAAGGAACTGCACTTGTCAGCGTACACCAGAATTCAAGATTTCAAACGATTTTTTAATTTCCAAATATTTCCTAGGTTTGCTACGTGTTACAAAAGATTTCAAGAGATTTCGAGGAATTTTAGACTATTTTTACAAGGATTTCAAAAAATTTCCCGGGATTGCAGAAGAGTTCAGAAAATGTTAAGGGATTTAAAAGCATATCATGTAATTTCAAAAGAAAACGAGAGATTTTGTGCGATTTAAAATATTACCAGTGTTTCAAAGAACTTTAAGGATTTCAAAAGATTAAAAAAAATGTCAAGGAATGTAAAAGGGTTTCAAAAGATTTCGCTGGATTTCATGAGACTTGAAGGAATTTCATGGCATTTTAAAAGATTTCCAAGAGGCTCTGAGAGTTTCCGAGGGTTTTCAAAAAAAAAAATTAAATCCCATGATTTCAAATGGCGTTAAAAGACTTTGAGGGAGAAGATATGATTTTAAAATGTCACTACTTTCAGCACATGTTGCTCACGATATTTTTTGTGAGAAATGCCGAGAATTTCCGATTTAAGAAATGAGAAAAACAAATTTTTCGGAAATTTGATAAATTTATGGTAAATTTACCGAAAATTTGCAGAACTTTTTGAGCATTGAACATTGGTGTAGCAGAAATTACAAGAATTTTGGAAATATATTAATTACGGAAAATTTCCGGAAATTTCAGGTATTCAGAAGTTTCCAGACATTTTTGGTAATTTATGGTAACCTATTAGTCAGTTATGATAAATTATCAGTTCAAGCTGGTCCAATCACTCTTCACCCCCCCCCCCCCCCCCGTACACATACTATTCACTATTCACAACTCACAAAGCTAAGTTTACTTGATAGCACAACTCCTATTGAGTACGGGCGTGACCTTGATATTAACCGGATATGACAGGCAGCGCCCGCGGCGGCCAAAACCTAAAATATCTTAGGGATAGAAATTTGAAATTTACATAAGGTAGCACGTATTAATTGTTTTTAAATATAATAAATGCATAAATGATTGCTTTAAAAAATATATAACGTTTTTCAAAACAAAGCAAAATAATATAGGGACCTTTCTTGCAAAAAGATTTAGTGAAAGAATTGTCTTTCCATTCCAGCTAAACCCGTTCTAGTTCCGTTGTTGCCGGCATAAACAAAACCCTAAAAATTACCGGTCGAATGTCAACAAGCGGATTGATGATGAATATTTTAATAAAAACAGGATTTCAAGCTATAAGTCATTCAATCGATTTTCACCCTGAAACGCTCAATAAGGGAAAAAGTTTAGCAGTCATTCATGCAGTGAGGGTGCGGGAGTTGAAAGTGAATGGAATAACCAAAATTCAGTCCAGCGTAATCAGACAAACGTCTGTTAGTTCTCCCCCATACGACGTTAAATTACAGGTGTTTATTGAGTAAAAAATATATAACATAAAGAGAAGTGTTAGGGAAATCTATAATTATAATCATAAATTTCCTAACCTTTTTCTTTATGTTAAAAATATTAATAAATTAGAAATTAAAACTAGAAATGAAACTTGTGAAGTTTCCCATGTAAAATGAATGGGAAAAATCACTTTTTTGAGTTTTTGGAATAATTTTTCAGGTTTTGGGATAATGTTACGGGAAAGTATAGAGGCTTGTTGAAAATTATCCACGGGAGCCTGAAAACTAACCATGAAATCAAAAATGTCAATTTTTTATCAAATCAACCTTTAGAGCACTTTATTCTCGTTTTTTTTTACTTAAAATTATTTCTATCAGTCTAGTGGAATACTTATCAACACTGGTTGATGAATTTTCGATTATTTGGACAAATTCGTTTTGTTTTATATCATTTTTTTCGACATTTCGTTTTTTTTTCTACAAATTATTACTATTGGTCTAGTTGAACGTTTATTAACATTGGTTTAGTAATTTTCAATTATTTGAACAAATGGAATTTGTGTAAATAATTTTTTTTATTTTTGAACATAATAATTATGATTACTTCTTTAGTGGAATATTGATCAACACTGGTTACTTAATTTTTAATTGTTTAAACATATTCGATTTGCTTGAATAATTTTTTTTCAAAAATTCGTTTTTTTTAATGAAAAATATTACTGTATTATCGTTAAGTGACATGAATTTATTTTCAGATATTCTCCAACCGTTGAGGTTATAAATTATTATTTATTTTCAACCTCCTTTAATTTGTTTCAACAATATTTTTTCACCAAATTTGTTAGTTTTTCTTTTCTGATATTTATATTAAAACTTCTGATTGTTGGAAACAATAATTTTGTTATATTTCTGAATTGGTTTTAAACAAATGGAATTTGTTTACATGATTAAAAATTTATTAACCAATGTTGATAAATATTATAATATTCTGGGACAATTGAACTTTCTAACATCAAAATCTGACAACTAGCATTACTTTTACAAAAATAATAGATCGTATAAATATGCAAATAGGTATATATAATATTACTTACCAAATTAACACAATAATTTGCCCAGATACCTTTTTCAAAACACAAGAAGATTGAAGTGCTTTATGTGATATTTGTAATCCGATAGATCTGGCATAGACAGCTGCTAAATTCAAAACTCAAGTCCGATCAAACCGTTTAATAAACTCGAGCAAAAGTTTGTTTCCCTAAATCGAGATTTTATCAGTTTTCCTACAGAAACTCTCGTTGTCCGATAGTTAAACTCTTATTTTCAGTAAAAATTTATTTATTTTCAGACGCATGTAAACAAGTGGAATTCATCACTAAAAAAAAGCCCACTTCAGTTAATATTCTATCGGCAAAAATGTAGAAACTGCGTTGAAAAATAGTCCATTTTTAACAAGAAATGAGTTTTTGGGAAAACTAATAATAATTTGGGCTAAAAATTTTCACTGAAAGTTTGAAAGTTGTTTGGTCAGTGCAAAAATAATTGCATATTTGAAAATAGGAAATTTCGGACGGTTTTTATTTTTTTATAAGCAAACAAATGAACGAATCCTAACGTACGCCCGTCATTTCGTAGAGATTTGTGAAACCTACATTTTTGTAACTAAAATTTCATTCTGTCAGACGTTGCAATAAACAAAAAATCTGTTTTTGCTATCTTTAGCAATTTTTTACACATATCATCGGTCCTAGGAGTTCTACTCAAACTTACAGGCTATTATTCTACATGCCAGCACCATAAAGATCTAAAGTCAAACTTCAGGTATCAATTAATGCACCATTTTTTATATGACGCGCCCGGTTGCCTTGACCATAATGAAGTGAGGTTATAATTCCGGCAGTCCTGAATAGTACATTGTGCGCAATAAACAATGTATTTTTTTTTTTAAGGTAAACATAATTTCCTCCATATTCTCATTTGCGTGGTGCAGTGTATGCTCAGCGGGCGTAAAGTTTCATGTCGGCCCGGCGGCGGAGTGCGCATGTGCGAACTTCACTGGGCTGGAGACGGCCACGTTACGACTGCTTCACGTGCATGCAACGGCGCGTTTTTAAGGGGGTTTGGACAAAAAGGTAATTTTGAATCGAAATGCGTAAGCGCAACATCTGGAAAAAGTAATCTTGCCCAAAATTCGTAAGTTCAACAGCTATGAAAAGGCTTATTATAACTGTTTTTTACCACGGTTTGTTGATTGGTCACTTCCCGCGCGTTATATATGCCTCGAAATGCGAAAATTCCGTGCATGCGTTACAAAAAAATACTTTTGTCCGAAGTGCACGATAAACGCGACTTCCGTGCCTGTAGAGCCGGCGGAAAGTGTGAAATTGCTGCCCGACGATGGTGACGCATGCGCACTTCGAGAGTGTCTGTATCAGTGGGCAGCAGCAGCGTATTCCCGCCCGCTGATACAGGCGGGAATTTGCTTACTGACCGCTTACTGTTGCAAACTTCATATTTCTCCAAAAGTCCATAACCCCTATAACAGACGTTTGTACTCGTTTAACGTCTTGTTTATCGTGGACTAGGACAAAAAATATCGTATGTGGTAAGGACGACATTGGTAAATCCCGCACGAGTGTAAAGTTTACCGCACAAGCGAAGCGGGATTGATCAACTTGTCGCACTTGCCAAACAATCTACTATTATTTATTTAATCCTCTTTAAAAAGATTTAAATATTTATGGGATTTAAAAATATCTCAAGTGATTTCAAGAAATTAAGATTATTCCAAAGAAATTGAGTAATCGAAGTATTTTAAGGGTTTTTCAATAGTTTTTTTAGATATTTTCACGTTTTCGCGGGATTTTATGGGTGCGTTTAGCCGTGTACACTATGCAGAGTTTTTAACCCCTTGTTTTCATATAATAATTGATATTTTCTTATTTAAAATAATGTTTCCAACTATAAAAATATGTCGTAGCCTCACTTGCCTTTCCTAGCTTTCCTGTTTTTTATTTATCATCAATTAACTTATTGATTTGTTCTGATATTTCTCCCCGAAGAAACTCAAAAAAATGGGTAATTTGCATAAAATTTTTCAGAGATTCTTAACTGAAAAAAAATATAGGTAATTCTGTTCTAAGAGACCAATTTTCAGTTTTCGCAACTGAATTGCCTAGTCTATGATGCTTATAATCACTTATACAATTCATCGCTGTTAACAAGCTGTTCCATAGTAATTTTCTTTAGAAAATACACATGGAAATGTAACCACAAGGTACTTCATATGAAAATCACCGCCTGTTAGTAGAAGCCTATTGGGAACAGTAAATAGTAAATAATACCAGTTGAAGATTACCCATTCGGGATGAGATGCAAGAAGCTTTACTTAAGGAAAATATTCGAGGCCAACGTCGGCCTTGTTGTCAATCTTCGCGTAATCCAAACTCTTACTTACCTAGGTCAAATAAAAATATATTTTCTTCCTCTAAGATTCTGTTACAACTGAGAGGATAATGAAGTTCCGGTTCGAGATTTTATTATCCGTTACGGGGGCGTAGAGAATATCCTAATTATATATCTAATAATAGTTCTGCGACCTGTAATATTTCTTGCCACCCAAGTTCAGTTATTGTCTTACTGGTCTAATCGAGGGGAACGCTATGCCGCTCATTAATATTTTCAATCCATTATTTTTTTTCAACGCGTGTGTTACAATATTACTGGAAGTATGCAATTTTCTTTGAACCTCATTTCATATTCAATGCTCCATCTACATATTTATAATACCTTTGTGCAGTAATTGACAGAGTGGTTTTATAAATGAGCCTGTATGATTTTATCAGCTGTGAAGGTAATTTAAAAAGAGGCTCTTAAACCTGAGTCAACTGCAAAATATTTAATAATAGTGCACTCTCCTGAACTGAACCTGTGAGATTTCTCTGGTTGAAATAGCCAGAAGAGGGTATCACTTCGGTGAAAATTTCACTGATTCCCAGCGTCAATATAGTACTTTTTTGAAAACTTGAAGGATTCAAAGATAATTTTCAAATTAAAATTCAATTACAGTAAACGATTTTAAATTTTTGTTGCTATAACTGACTCTAATTGAAATTAATTACACTAATTTATGTACATCGATTTATTTTACGTCTGCTATTACTTTCTGAAAACTATTAAACAGTTTTAAATGATTAAAAATAATAATAATAATAATTACTGAAATTTCACTGATTATTAGTAGCTTCCTTCTCGATATATTCGCCATATTATCAATTGACAACTATATGAAAAATTGAGAAAGAAACTCATCTATATAATTTCAAAACATTTGCTTCATTAAAAATCCGTTTATTTTAAAACATTTAAAATTCAAAAAAAAATATCTGCTGACAGATTTTCCAAAATTAAATATAATGTACTTTTTTACTTTGCATGTTTGGGTTTTAAGTTTAGGGGAGCGGCGGCGAATGTGGCGCGGTGGCTAATGCGGCGCGTTAGAGTTTTCGAATATTAACGCATTTTCTGCTTGTGGAGGTAGTTTCATTACATGCATATATGTTTTCAACCTTAAATTATTAAAAAATTGGGATACTTAAATTAATTGCCTGATTTTTATGACGAAAAGTTAGTTTTGGTTATTTCGCTTGTATTGTCAGAGTAGCTAAAAACAAGTAAAAAATTACAGAAGTTTCGTGTAAACTTATACAATTTTTTGGGAATATTCTGTTTCTAGTTTCTTGAATGCTTTAAAGTTCAACATTTTGATTAAAATTATTGAACTTTTATGTAAAAAATCTTTATTAAATACTTTTCACATGCGACTAATATGGCGCATTAGGGACTAAAATCGGCAGGTAACTTGGCGCACAAGTTTGTGGTTTATTTTGCTCGGGGAATTTTGTAGAAATAAAGTGCCGGTTTTTGGTTAGAAGTTAAGAAATATTTACTCAAAGTAATAACATTTCGTTTCTAATATGCATAAAAAAGTGTTATCCTAATTATTATCGTGTATTTTAGAGTTGTTTTAGAATAATTGTATTTTGAAATCGTTTCACCAGTTTTCGGGTTAGGTTTGTTCTGACAGAATAAATATTTAGAGGGTTTACAATAGTGATATTATTCGAATTTTGAATCATTATAACTGTTTTGGAAAAGAATAAATTTTACTTATTATTAATATAATTTTGATCTCTTGTTTATACAAAGTCTGTAAGCTTATCTTAAAATACAACATTTTTAGTACTCCTCAAATTATTGTGAGACAATCTGTACTGTTAAAAAAACATTTTTTCTTGAAATTTGGGCAGATATAATCCCTCAATTATGTCAATAATATTAAACGTGAATACATTTATCTTATTTTCATTAAATTTTACTAATTTTTCTTCATAATTTGTTTTTTATTTAATAATTATGAACTGAAATCGGAACGCGCCACATTACCAAACAAGGTAGGACAACTTGACGCAGATGCTCTTTTTGGAAAACACATTAATTAACTGTTTTAATGAACTGCAATTGAATTATCTCCATGTATATAGCATTGGTAAGATATTAGCCTAAACAGAATATATCTTATTACAATATTTTACTTTATATTTGTATTTTAATCGTGCATTTTCCTTTATATGCGCCGCATTTGCCGCCGCTCCCCTAATATGCATATTACATAATCAATTAAATGCTTTGTTTTAAAGTCATTCTCTAAACTTTAATATATGTCTGAAGTAAGAAATTGAAAAAATTTTTGTTTCAGGTAAGTTGAATTTCTTCTCCCAACATTCGCTTGTTTAAAACCTACCAAAACGGTAGGTGCATTTCTAACGGACATTTCTAAAAGTTCGTACAAAAGAACTTATTTGAAAATTTTATGAACTAACTAACGCCTTTATTTTAGAATATGATTATTTAAGGTTGTAATTATTTAAAATATTTAGGCTATTAATTTTTCTTATTTTTCATCAATAACAAGGTGGGGGGGGGGACTTTTAGATACTCCAAGGTGGTTCAAAAACTCGGAAATTGAATCGATGACTTGCCTTTGACGCGTTACTTTCAAAGATCCCTAAATGCAGTTTAAAACTCTCCCTGGAACGCATAATATTGCAGTTTAATTATTATAAATATTTTAATATTTCAAGCAGGAGAAAATTAAATAAATTTATTTTTATATAACTCTTTATCAATTTTAAAGAACTTATAATAATATTTTAATTCATTTTTCAAAAATTTTCTTATACAATAAATCCTGGACTGCGCAGGATTTCAAGATTTTATTCATTCTTACACATCCGAAAGTATTTACAAAATTTTAAATCAGTCAATATTTCCAAAGGCCATACTTAAAAGATGAAAACCACTTGTAATGTGACTCTCTGAATCCAGCCCTTTGTCCAAAAAAAAAAAATTCAGTCTGACTCTCGTGCTCTCAGAAGTCAGTCGGTCATTTGAAAATAGGGAAAGAACGAAATATAAAAAACATTTTCTTGATGCTATAAAGTATGTTTTTCATTCAGTATATTTCAAATTTAATAATAATTATTACAAACAAAAATTTGGAACTCCTATTGGATCAGTTTTATCACCTATTTTGGCCGAGATTGTTATGGAAGATTTAGAGAATGAGGTTTTTCAAAAAATTGATTTTAATATTGATTTTTATGCAAGATATGTTGATGATTCAGTACTCAGTGTACATAAAAATAACGTAAACACTCTTCTTAATGTTTTCAATAGTATACATCCAAGATTACAGTTCACAGTTGAAATAGAAACTGAAGGAAAATTAAATTTTCTAGATTTGACTTTAATAAAAACAGAAGAAAGACAGATTATAACTGACTGGCATCGAAAAAAGATTTGTTCAGGGAGAACACTTAGTTTTCTTTCGAATCATTCTATTCAGATTAAGATAGGAATCATAAAAAATTTGATCGATAGAGCTCTTAAATTATCAAAACCAATTTTCCATGAGAAAAATATTGAACTATGCAAACAAATTCTTTTTCTAAACCATTACCCTTTTGAATTCATAGAAAAACACATGCAAAATAGAATTAATTATATCAATAACAAAAATAAGGATCAAAATATAAAACACAGAGAAGACTATAATTCTTTTAACACTGTTGTTCTTCCATACTTTGGTAAAATTTCGAAGATATTGAAATCAATGTTAGGAAGATTAGGTCTACATACTATTTACAGAGTTCCCTTTAAGAGCAATATGATAGTAAAATTAGGAAAAGATAGATATGAAAAGTTAGACAAAACATGTGTTATTTACAAAATAAACTGTAAGGTTTGTAATGCAAGTTATATAGGGCAGACAAAAAGGGCACTTAGACTTAGAAAGGGTGAACATGAGAATAATTTTCATAGAAGCTCCAGGTATCACTCTGTTCTGTCTAAACATATGATTGCACATGGTCATGATTTTGATTGGAATGATATTAAAGTTCTTTATCATGAAAAAAACCAAAAAAAGAGAGAATTTATGGAAATGTTGTTTATAAAGAGAGAAGGTAACAAGGCTATCAATTTAAAGAAGGACCTCTCAAGATACAATAAAGTTTGGGATAGAGTTATTAATTGGTTAAAATAGTTTCTTTGTACTAATTCAATTTCCACTAAAAACAATCAATTACTAAATTTAAAAAATCTTTTATGTTTACACTGAACTTGATTTATTCATCTTTCTCTTTATTGTCATTCTTTCGTTTCTCTTGTTCTCCTTTTTTCTCTCTCTCTCTCTCTCTCTCTCTCTCTCTCTCTCTTACTCTCTCTCTTTCTTTCCTTTTCTAATGGCTCTTTCTGAGAATTTGACAAATTCTGTGAGTTTCAATCAAAACTAAACCTCAGTATTCGTCGTGACTTTATACGTTTCGCATCGTCTTCTATTCTCGAGTTTAATGTTTTGACAATGAAGCAAATAATGGACTTCAAAATAGGACCAAAAATCTAATTTAAATGTTTCAAATGTTTTTAAGGAATTTATTGAATAAATTTTAATAATTGATTGTGTAAAAAAATTGAAGTGTGATAAAAAAACTTTAAAGAACGTTTTCCAAAGTGTGACAAGGACAGAATAAGGACAAAAATTTGTGGTTGCATCAAGGAGAAAGAATACAGGGAAGTAGAATAAAAAATTTTGTTTTAAAATAACTGGGAAAATTGTATAACAAAAATCTTTAAAAGATCTTTTTGTTTTAAGGAATTGTTCTCTTCTGATTAGAATGAATTTATTAATTTGGGGAAGGATCTCTCAAGTTATAACATAGTTTGGGATGGTGTTATTAATAATGCTAAAGTATTTTCTTTAAACTAAATAATTTATAAAAGAAAAATTTATTTTCATTAAATTGATTCATATTTCATAGGAAGTAAAATTAATATAGAATTTTTATGGTTATATGAATTTAATCATACCTTTAGTTATCCAATAAATAATTCCCTGATGAGGAGGTTTAAATTGACCTCGAAACATGTTGGTTTTTCCCCCGTAGTATAAAAAGGACGGAAGAAGGAAAAAGTGAGAGGTGGTATTGGTTGACTTTTTCCTCTTTTTCCCTCTTTTTTCATTATGTTATTTTTGTCTCTAAAGAGCCGAAAAGTTGGATGGTCATTGAATTTTATTTTTAATTATGAAAAAATTTTTTTCTACATTATTGTAATAAAAAAGTTTTGTCAGAGTAAAATGAACTTCGAGACTATTTGAATCTTAAATATTTTTAAATAGAGACACTAAACCTATGATTCTTTCCAATCGGTAAAAATAATTTAAGATTTTTAAAATGAGTTTTAAAATAGTTTTACCTTTAAATTTTAATGTAAAAAATCTTTATTCTCAATCTTTTCATAGAAAGATTTTTATAATGATGAATATATAGCTTTTTGTTGATTCATAGAATTTTTGGAATATTTCTGAAATTTCTTAATTAATAAGATTTTAACAGTTGAAATCAGATTGGTATCAGAATCACCTACAAAATTTTACAGTTTGATTATTTTTCTATGAACTTTGTTTATATGCAGATATATTCATAGAATATTTTATAACCGCGTAACTAAAGTGTAATTTGAAATTAGACAGAAAATGGAAGAGTCTACAACCTGTTTTAAAAGGTGAGTTTTTTTTTATACCAATTTATACTAATTTTTATTGAATTTAAATTTTTCATCATTTTTCCTTTAAAGTGTGGATTTCATACAAGATTTATAACCGCGTGTAGCCTATTAATTCAGTCATTCAAAACAAAACAAAAAAAAGAAAGAAAGAGTTATTGGCTCCTCGTTTAGCTAAACGAGGAGCCAATAACTAATTAGAGATTTCAACAGATGGGAACATATCTCCTATCTAATACAACGCTGCTGAAGGCTGGTGACCTCAGCATAAATCACCAACCTATTGAGACTCTCGGTTTCCTTTCTCATGTCCTCGCCCCCCCCCCCCCCACCCCTTTTCCCAGTAACAGAAGTTTTGGTGGGACTGACGTTACAACTTGACTCTCCACCATACGACAAATCACTGCTTAATTCGGACATGATTTCGACTCGCAAAACAAATTTCGCACATACAGGTGCTAGTTAGGTGTACAATCTAAACATGAATAATACAAGCAATAAAGTAGCCTCGGAATGGACTGAAACTTTAATTGACGAAAAGCACGCACAAGGTTTAGGTAAACGTAAAGGTCGAGTTTCAGGCGATGAATGGAGACTGGGTGTTTGGAATGCTAGAGGAGTGAATGATCTCAAAGTCAGAGAGCTACGAGAAACTATGCACGTAAGGAAACTAGATATTCTATGTGTAGCTGAGACGAAGAAAAAGGGTTGCGAAAGTAGAAACATAGAAAATGGGGTGTTGAAAGGGGGTTTTGAAATATGGTCAGGAGTAGACAGTGAATCACATGCGGTAATCAGGGAGACGGTTTAATTATGAATGAAAAAGCAAGACCCAGTTGATAGTGACCCGAGAGAAGTCAAAGACGTCTTCTGGGACACTCTAAATGATAAGTACAATAAGTAGTTGCGATCAAGGTGAAAGAATAATTCTGCTAGGTGATATGAACGGGTGGGCCGGTGTCCAACGTCAGGATGACTGTAACGGGGAAAAATTAGTTAGCTTATGCTTAGAAAAGGGCCTATTTATTACAATACTAGGTTTAGACATAAAATGATCCACATGTACACCTGGCGTAAAGGAAATAGCCACAGTATAATTTACTTTGTTATTGCGGATGAAATACGAAGAGAACTAGTTAAAGATACAAGAGTCATGAGGGGTTCCGAATGTAATACTGATCATTACCTCTTAGTCTCCAAAATAAATTTTGGGCGGGATGGAGAAGAAAGAGAACACAAAAAGCAAAACAAACGCGAATAAAGATTGAAAATTTACAGAAACCGGAAGTGCGAATAGACTTTCAAAGTAGGTTAAACGAACGTATAGATAAGACAATTTGGAAGGGGATATCATCGTTAAAACTGCGACCGAAGTATGTGGTACGGCTGTTGTAGGAAGGAAATCTGGTGATCCATGGTGGAATGATGAAATTGAGGCAGCCCAAAAAGAAAAGAAAGAAGCGTACGAAAGAACGTTGCACATTACAGGTAGGATAATGGAAATCACAGAAGAAAAGTTATGGGAAGTCCAAAGTGGATTTAGGCCAGGAAGATCATATACAGATCAGATATTTAGCCTAAGAACGATCACAGAAAAAAAGCTTGACAGTTGGAAAGAAAGTTTTCTGTGCATTTATTGACCTAGGAAAAGCATTTGACAAGGTAAATAGAAGTAAACTTTGGGAAGTCCTTAAAGAGTACGGAGTAAATGGAGGGCTCCTACAAGCAATAAAAACAATATATACAGGTAGTAACGCGAGTGTCAGGGTAAATGGTAAACCGAGTGACTGTTTCGATATTATGCAAGGCGTGAAACAAGGATGCGTTATGTCCACGTGGCTATTTATCATATTCATGGATAAGTGTCTAAGAACTGCCCTCTTCGATGAAGAAGGTGTAGATCTCGAAACAGTCAAGGTAGGTGGGTTAGCTTTCGCAGATGATAAGATTTTTATGGCAGAATCAGTCGAGGACTTGCAAAGAATGTTGAATAAACTTAATACAAGCATGAAGGACATGGGACTCAAAATTAACGTAAATAAAACAAAAATCATGGTGTTCGAGAGAAAAAGTGAGAAAACAATGTGCAACATTGTCATAACTGATGAGATATTAGAACAAGTTGACAAGTACGTATATCTAGGTAGTCTATTCATTTAGCGACGGGAAAATATATGAGGAGTTAGATAGGCGGATAAATAAGGGTAAGCAGGTTATTGGTAGAGCAGGGTCCATCCTCACAACTGAAAACATATGAAAAAAGATAAAATGGCCATACATAATTCTATATTCGTACCGTCTATACTATACGGTAGCGAGACATGGACCTGTCAATAAAAGGACAGGAGTAAAATTAACGCGATTGGCATGAAACCTCTGCGCATAATATGCGAGAAAACACTGATGGACAAAGTCCGAAACGAGACAATCCTCAAAGAATTCGGTACAGGAGAGACACTAGTTGGCATATGGGAAAGAAATCAATTAAGATGGTTCGGACATCTTGAAAGAATGAAAGATAAACGACTGATCAAACAAGTGTATAAAGGTAAAGTAAGTGGCAGAATGCCCAGAGGTAGACCGCCGAAAGAATGGTTAGAATCTGTAAATGAGATATTAATCCGAAGAAACATAAGAAGCCATAGAAACACAAGAGCTTGCATGAAAAAATGCATGGACGTGAAGCAAGCTAGAGTAGTATGTCAGGACAGAAAAGTGTGGCGACAAATAGTTTGTAAACAGAGTGACAATAGAATGAATGACGCCTGAAACAAAGACCTTGGATACTAATGAGCCCAAGTGGGGAACCATACATAACAATTTTGTGAGGCTTTTCATTTAGGGTGATCTCTAGAGAGTTTGATCTGCAACCTGGGTCGGAGCAGTGTTGTGGTGTAAACGTGTCATTTAAACAAATAACACGGGATTTCCAGATCAATCTAAAATATCTATACTGAACACCTATATACCTTATACCTATATACCTACCTACTTTACACCTATATACCTATTTAACTTACTCCTATCTACTCTATACCTATATACCCATATACACACTACTATTTTCCAACCGAGCAAGTCACGCCTACCCCGAAAGGGAAATGGCTTAATGATATAATAATAATTATTATTATCATTACATAATAATAATAATAAAAATTATCATACCATTAAGCCATTTCCCTTTCGTATTGGGAAGGATGTATAGATTTTTTAGATTGATCTAGAATGTTCGTGTTATTTATTTGAATAACACGTTCGTTCCGCAACACTGCTCCGACCCAGGTTGCTGATCAATCTCTCTAGCGATCACTGCAATTGAAGAGCTTCACAAGGTTGTTATGTGAGGCTCCCCACTCGGGCCATTTATTTTACCTTTATATACTTGTTTCGCTAGGCGTTCATCTTTGATTCTTTGAATATGTCCGAACCATCTTAACTGATTTCTTTCCCATGTGTCAACTATTGTCTCTTTTACACCACATTCTTTAAGAATCATTTCGTTTCTCTCTTTGTCCATCAGTGTTTTCCTGCAAATTGTTCGTACAGGTTTCATGCCAATTGCGTTAATTTTACTCTTATCCTTTTCTTGACTAGCTTTTTTGATATATTTTTACTTCTGAGAATGGACCCTGCTCTACCTATAAACTTGTGACCCTCGTTTATGCATCTGTCTAACTCCCCATCTATTTTCCCGTCGTTAGTGAATAGGCGACCTAGATATATGTACTTATCAACTTGTTCTAATCTTTCATCATTACGACAATGTTGCACATTGTTTTCTCACTTTTTCCTTCAAACATTTTTGTTTCATTTACGTTAATTTTGAGGCCCATATTCTTCATGTTTGTATTTACTTTGGTCAACATTCTTTGCAAGTCTTCGATTGATTCTTCTATGAGAACCTTGTTATCTGCGAAAGCTAACCCACTTACCCTCACTGTTTCGAGATCTACACCTTCTTCGTCGAACAGGGCAGTTCTTAGGCACTTATCCATGAATATGATTAATAGACATGAGGACATAACGCAGCCTTGTTTCACGCCTTGAATAATATCGAACCAGTCACTCAGTTTCACATTAACCCTTACACTCGCTTTGTTACCTGCATATATTGTTTTTATTGCTTGTAGGAGCCATCTATTGACTCCTTACCCTTTGAGGACTTCCCAAAGCTTACTTCTATCCACCTTGTCAAATGCTTTTTCTATAGGTCAACAAACGCACAAAAAACTTTCTTTCCTACTTTCAAACTTTTTTCTGTGATCCTTGATCCGTACATGATCTTCCTGGCATAGATCCACTTTGGTCTTCCCATATCTTTTCTTCTGTTATTTTCATTACCCTGCGGATAAGTATTTTTGATACTAACGCCTTTATTTCAGAATATGATTATTTAAAGTTATAATTATTTAAAATATGCTATTCATTTTTCTTCTTTTTCATGAAAATATGTACACTCAAAATTTGAATTAGTGAAAAGTGAACCACTAATTTGCTTTAGTAAAAGTGTTATTGGTCATTGTTGACTAAAACTTCAGTAAACATTTGAAAACTATTGTAAGATACGGCAGCGAAGTACTACGGCCGTATTCACTATAGAGGGAGGTATTTCTTAACAAAAGAAAAAAATAGATACTTTCAATATTTTTCAAGCTTATGTTTCTGTCATTCCGAAAATTTTATTTTCAGAAAATCAGAGGGCCCACCAAAATGTCAATTGATGTGTTCTGTTACAATAAACAACTTTTTATCCTACGGTAGTTTTATATTTCAAATTAAAACCTCATAGAAACAATGTAACTTTTCTTAAAATTTTCTGAATAGCTATTGATTAATCAATAATGGTCTTCAAAAGTTCGTCAAGAAATCAATCCACGTCATTCTTAATCGTCGTTCTTAATTTTTGCAATCGATGCGTTTCGCGGACGGGAACAAATATGTTATATACATTATAGTTGTATTCCCAATATTAAAACAGTTTTCCTTGTATCAACATGATAAACAACATATTTTTTCTAATTATAAATCAGTATTGATAGATCATAAGAGGTTATAGAAGGTTTGTCAATAGGTTATTCGACGTGTCTTGAAGACGCAAACTTTACATGTAATATTGTCGTGGTTTGAATATCAAAAAAGTTTTTTTCTCTTGTAAACAAAATAAATCATTTCTTTGAAACTGCATAAAACGGTACTGGTAGGTCATAAAGGGTTCACCAACAGGTCAATCGATGCGTCTCAAGGACGCGAACAAATACTTTACATGCAATATTGTCGTGGTTTGAATATAAACAAAAAAAATTCATATAAATAGGATAAACCATTTTTTTTAAACTTCATAAATCGGTACTGGTGGATCATAAAAGGCTCATCGATAGGTCAATCGATGCGCCTGAGAGACGCTAACAAATACGCAGGATATCGTCTTGTTGTATTTTGAATATCAAAAAAGTTTTTCTTATATAAGGGACAGAATACGTCAAGTGTACCCACCTAAAATTAATTTTTTCGGATCGGGTTGAAACTTGGTAACTTGCGAGGTAACTTTTTTTAGGATGATCTGATTGGACTTTTATTAGAGTAAAGCTCTTTACATGTTATTCAAGACTATAATTTCCTGTCCACTTTTTATTGTAAATGATTTCGAAGAGTTTAAAAAGAAGCTATTTTTTGAGATAGAAGAAAATTTGTTTAAAATATGTTTTTTTTCTTTCAAAAAATGAATTTCAATTTTGATTTTCAAAAAAAATATATATATATATGTATCGCTATCATAGTCTTGAAGTACATTGTTACGTCCTAAAGACCTAAATAGCTCAATTCTACGCAGACTATGATGACCCTTGTTTCCGTTGAAAAGATTTGAAGTGACGCCTTGGCTTTTCCTTTCCTTGAAAAGTGAATTCAAATTATCTCCACCTTTAAAACAACGGAACTGATTTAAAAATCTATTTTTTACGCTAAAAATTTGATAAAGTTAAATTAGGGATTTTTCTCAACTTACCGGTATTTGAAGTTTTTATTTGAGTTAATCCTTTTCTTGGATGGAGGAAACCACTTCATGTAATAATTTAAAGAACTTGTTAAGTAAACTCCGAAAACTGCAAATTATTGGGTCTCCGGTCCGTTTTTTTTAACTGGAACAGTCGTGTTCCGATTCAAAAGACTGTCGTATGTTCAAATTTTTTATACTGCGTTTGGTTCGAGGGTTGCTGCTTATATCTGGAATTATGCGGGAAAACACTGATGGACAAAGTACGAAACGAGATAATCCTCGAAGAATGTGGTACAGGAGAGACACTAATGTTGACATATGGGAAAGAAATCAGATTGAGATGGTTCGGACATGTTGAAAAAATGAAAGATAAACGACTGACGAAACAAGTGTATAAAGGTAAAGTGAATGGCAGAATGTCCTGAGGCAGACCGCCGTAAGAATGGTTAAAATCTGTAAATGGGACATTAATCCGAAGAGACATAAGAAGCCATAGAAACACGATAGCTTGCATGAAAAAATGCATGGACGTGAAGGAAACTAGAGTAGTATACCAGGACAGAAAAGCGTGGCAAAAAATATTTTCTAAGGAGAGTGTCAGTAGAGTGAATGACGCCTGAAACAAAAGACTTTGGATACTAATGGGCCCAAGTGGGGAACCTCACATAACAACCTTGTGAGGCTCTTCACTTAGAGTGATGGCTACAGAGATTGATCAGCAACCTAAGTCGGAGCAGTGTTGCGAAACCAACATGTCATTTAAATAAATAACACGAGAATTCTAGAGCAATTTAAAAAATCCTACCTCACATTACTCCTTTCCTTACCGAGCGAGTCACGCCCACCCCGAAAAGGAAATGGCTTAATGGTATAATCATAATAATGGTCCTATGGAATCCTTGGATCCCATGGAAATGGTTTGACAGCTTTCCTCTGCTATAAATTTAAATAGCCGTGCGAGGGCTTAGGGGTTTCCTCTCCCCCGGGGTAGTAGTTGAGTCTGGTTGTGTGCGTAACACATGGATTGACTTGGGGTGCCGGGCTAGACACTGTGTAAGTCATTGGTGGCATCTCGAAGGTTTGCAGCTTCCTTAGGTGGTTGGAGTATAGCTTGAGTGTAGTATAGCTCGGTCATATTTTGGCGTTTCATTCACAAGAGTCAGTGACGCAGTTAGTATAATTATGACACATTAATGGTTTACAATAGGTAGTTGAGAATAAACAATAGAGCTAATGATCGTTAAATGTGACAATAGTTTACAATAGGTTATTGAGAAATGATCGCTAAAGTTTACAATAAGTTATTGAGATAAACAATAAGTAATATGAATAGTAATAACAATGATGATAATAATAATTATATATACTAAATAATTACTAAATATGACCATCAATCATTATCAATTATCAATCATAAATTATTAGTTAATAACTCGGTTAATAATTATTATTAGTAATAACAATATCAATAACAATAATAATTCTCAGGCGACCCCATCGTCCCAGAGCTCCGGCTCTTGCAGTCAGCCACGTTGCTTTGGGCTAACTCCCCAATGCAACCAATTATGCGGTTACGACACCAGTATCGCGCAGTGCCACTCACAATAGGTCTCTCACGGTTGGAGGCCATGGTTCAGTTGGGAGTGGCAATAGGAACGAAGGAGGGACCTTCTTACCTGTTGGCAAAGAAGTTAATCGGCGCGAAGAGGATTCATGAAGAGGTCACATGACCGTTGGATCATGACTGCTCAATTTTTGACAGATTCTAATAATTTTTTTTTAAATACTCGTAACGAATTATAATTTTATGTAGGACTGCTAATTTTTTAGTTTTCTGTAAAAAACTAACCTAAAAAAATATGAACTTGCCAAGGTAGCTGAACCACGAAATTTCGAAAGTTTTAAAACCATGAAATCGTTAATATCTTTACACACAAACCTCAAACTCACAAACCTCAAACCCACGAACCTCAAACGCACAAACCTCAAACCCACAAAAATTATACCTCAAACCCACAAACCTCAAACCCACGAACCTCAAACCCGCAAACCTAAAACCCACAAACCTCCAAACCCGTATTCCCACAAACCTCAAATCCACAAACGTAAATCCCCCAAGCCCATAAACCTACAATCCTCAAACTCACAAATCCATAAACCTAAAATCCCAAACCCACAAACCTCAAACTCTTGAACCTAAAACCCCAAACCTACAAACCTCAAACACATAAACCTAAAACCACAAGCCCACAAACAGCAAACCCACAATCCTCCAACCCGCGAACCCACAAACCTCAAACCCACGAACCTGCAACCCACAAAAATTATATCTCAAACCCACAAATCTCAAACACATAAACCTTTCCACAAATCTACAAACCTCAAACCCACAAACAGCAAACCGACAAACATCAAACCCTATGTTCATAAAACTCAACATATAAGTACATCATGCAGAATAATCCACAAACCCACCAACCTTAAGGGTTTAGGGCTTGTGGGTGAAGGGTTCATGGGTGTATGGCTTCTGGGTTTTAGGTTTAGGGTTTATGGGTTCATGAATTTATGGGTTTAGGGTTCATGGGTTTGAGGTATTTGGCTTTAGAGTTTATATAAAGAGTGTTTTGGATAATTTGTGTGGGTTTGAGGATTGTGGGTTTGAGGTTTGTTGGTTTACGAGTTTGAAGTTTAATTTTTGTGGGTTTGAGGTTTGTGGGTTCGAGTTTCATGGGTTTGAGGTTTGTGGTTTTACGGATTTTTGGGTTTGAGGTTTGTGGGTTCGCTGTTTGTGGGCTTGTGGAGTTTTGGTTTTAGGTTTATGTGTTTGAGGTTGTGGGTTTGGGGTTTTAGATTTATGGATTTGTGAGTTTGAGGTTTGTAGGTTTATTGGCTTAGGGGTTTTATGTTTGTGGATTTGAGGTTTGTGCGTTTAAGGTTTGAGGTTTAATTTTTGTGAGTTTGAGGTTTGTGGGTTTACGCATTTAGGGTTTTGAGGATTGTTGGTTTGAGGTTTGTGGGTTTGTGGATTTGTGGTTTTAGGTTTATGTGTTTGAGGTTTGTGGGTTTAGGGTTTAAGGTTTATGGATTTGTTAGTTTGAGGCAGCCCTATTCGACTCTAAAAAAGATGGCCGGTCCTTATTGCTATGATTTTCTATGT
>CAKNXH010059891.1:0-12269 GCA_932178445.1 Andricus quercusramuli | reverse complement strand
CTTAACACTGGAGAGACCTATACATACCTGGGCGTGCCTCAAAGCCGCATTCAGGACGTGACATCAGTGAAGGAGTCTCTCCGAAGCAGATACAAGCATTTTCTTCGACAGATTTGGTCTTCCAATCTGTCGGCGTTGAACAAGGTATCTGCGACTAACATGCTTGCCGTCCCGGTTCTACTCTACTCGTTTGGGGTGGTTCAATGGACGAAGAATGAGCTTAAGGCCCTTGATGTCACCACGCGTAAGATCATGCATATGCATAAAAGCTTGCATATCAATTCGTCAGTTCCGCGATTATACATTTCACGCCGTCAAGGTGGACGCGGACTTCTGAATCTCCAATGTCTGCATAACCGAATTGTTTTGAGTACAGCTTACATCGTTGCGAATGGCAGATATCCTCTCCTAAAGATGGTCAGAAACCACGAGATGATTGGCGAAGAAGCGTTCCTTTACAAAGCCGCGGAGCAAGCTGCCGAGGCCCTTGGCCTGAATTTCAACATCAGAAGTGAGGAAAGTGCATTACTCCATCTAGATGCTTCACGTCTAAAAGCCGAAGTAAAGAAAGCAGAGGTTAGAAAATTTCACCAAGAGCTACTCGACAAGCATATGCACGGAAACTTTCACAGAAATGTAGAAAAACAGTCCTTGTCAAAGGAGCAAACTTTTGCTTTCCTCAAATCATCAGGGCTCAATTCAGGTACAGAGGGCTTTATTTTCGCATGCCAGGACGGTGTAATCTCCACCTTAGCATACCGTGTCCGCATTTTATGTCAAGAAGTTCCCAGTGATAGGTGCAGAGCGTGTCATGCACACGCTGAGTACCTAGAACACATACTATCGGGGTGTCCGACTCACGCAGGAACAACGTATATCTATAGACATAATGTGGCCCTAAGAGTACTTTATTACCACCTTTGTCGCTCTTACGGTGTTGGTCGCGACCCTGCCCTGCCGAACGCTCCAAGGGATATAGAGTCAATTGTCCGAAACGAGAAGTGCCAGATTTTCTGGAACTTCGATTTTCGGGCAGCAGTCTCCGTTGCGCACTCGAGGCCTGACATTGTTCTCCAATACTTCGAGAAACGAACGATATTCTTGATCGAATTCTCGGCTCCGTCCGAATACAACATCACTGCAAAGGAGAAAGAAAAAGAGGAGAGGTATCAAGACCTTAAAAGAGAGCTGCAACGACTGTACCCAAAATATTCGGTACGAGTAATTGTCCTTGTGATAGGTGCTCTCGGAGGTGCTAAATTATCACTGGTTCGTAACCTTAAAGCCATACCCGCGTGCCAAAAATATGCCAAGGCACTTGCGAGATGGATGCAGAAAGCTGTCATCCTTGGGTCGCTTCGTGTCCTCAAGACACACGAGGGTTTCGCCGGCCTGTCGTTGTGATTTCGTCGTGCCCTGTGACCACCCATCTCACGGATGTGAGACGTGGCCATAGGTGTATTTTACCGCGGTTCTACTGGTGGCTATTGACATTTACTTTTTAAATGGCAGTTGCTCTTAGTGGTACCCTGCGGTGGTTGTTTAACTTTTTTTTAATTATATATAATCGATAATGTAAACATAAAATATGTAATACGTAAATCAATATGTATCGTTGCTTCATTCTTAAGAAACATTGAATCTATATCAATTAAAACATTTAATTAGTCCAAAAAAGATATCAAGATTCATTTGCAGTTTTCAAAAAAGAATGGGAGGTTATGCTTCTGGAAACGTCAGAAGACCAATATTATCAAAGTTTTAATACATTTGGAGCAAGATGCTACAAGGTTCAATGATTTTTTCGCATCTGTCATCATAGATGAGAAACACCCACACTGTTAAAAAAATCTGTACTAGATTTACTATAGATTAAATGAAAGCAAGAATGCGCAACATTTAATTAAATTTAGTATCCCAGCGTATAGTAAATTCAGTATATAGCTAGATTTAGTATACACGTACATGAAATATATTATACGCGTATACTAAATTCAGTATACATGTATAAGAAATTTAGTATACGCATATACTAAATTCAGTATACGCCGAAATAAAGGACCATGTTTCTTAATCTGAACCTTCAGCGATTTTCCATGTTTTCACAATAATCGCGAGCGATATTTCGTCATGCATTTTATGTGATTATTACTTATTTGTTGTGTTTCTAACTGAAAAATCACGATTACTGGGACATCTACCTTAAATGTGAATTATATTTCAAATGTGACTTGAGTACATTAAAAATTCAATATAAAAAGTTTTATTCGATTAGCATAAAAAATGCAGCAGCAGCATGCGAGCTTGCCACCAGCGACTTTGCGCGACCCGTGTAAATCGAAACATTATGCATTAATTTTATTCATACTAACCTTTCACGTTGGTTAAAAACGTTAAAAACACCAAAAGCACATATGTGAAACACATTCTATCGAAAGTCGGAGTCACAACAGCTGATTGCGCGTACCGTTTGCTCTTCGCACTAGTAATCGTATATTTTGTTATCGTAAAACATAAATTTTTAGATCCTGAGACATAATTTCTGCATTTTATGTCACACATCTGTAAATTTACATTGGAATTAGTAAATTTATGTTACAGTGTAGCAATTTTACGTCACGATCTCCTAATTTTATGAAAAATTTAGTAAATTTACTACAAAAGTATCATAAATTCATGTTTTGTAACACAAATCGGTAAAATTATGTTACATCCAAACTGAAAAGTATCAGATATTTATGAACTTTTCTAACAGTCTACGTAAGAGAAACGTAATGTGCGCTTAATAAATTTAGCATATACTGAAAAAATATACCTAGCTCTAAGAAAATACAGCTGTGTTACCTACATTTCTAGCTGAGTTACCTAAATGTCTAGCTATTTTAGCTAAATTTTTTTCATCTAGTAATTATCTAGATAAATTAGATAGAAAATTTCTAGACGGCAAAATTAGCTAAAACAGCTAGATATTTAGGTAACACAGCTAGAAATTTGGGCAACACAGCTATATTTTCTTAGTAGACAAAATCTAGCTAAACGTCTAGCTGGGACAGCTAAACCATTTTTTTCAGGGTACATATAAATTCATAAAAGAAATTTAGTATACCTAAGTATACTAAAATTACAAAGTGTAATGAATGTAGTAAACATATAAGAAATTTAATATGCCCGTGTATACTAAAATTGCAAACATTTCTAACAGTGCAAGACATACTTTTCACCTTAAACAATAACAAATTATCTGAAATTATCTATTTTTGTTACTATTTGATAATGTATTCATAAATGCATATACTTAACCTAACCTCATTCGTTCATAATATGCAGACTTTTGTAAAAGCGAACGCGCCCCATTTCTCGCTGTGTCGCATTACCCGTTTGACTTCCATTCGGGGAAACTAATTTTAAGTGGATATAACGCGAATTTATCCTGCGCTTTTGTGAAAACCTGAAGTATTTTTATATTCAATCTGATTTCAATTTTGATGGGGCGGATGCCATCATTAGTGGCGTAAATATAATATTTGCACACCAACTTTGAATATACCATCAAAATCTACATTTTTACATGTTCAGTGGATTTTTACAATTATTCAAACAGAAAAAAATTGTTTATATCATTTTCCTACTGCCTCACAACCATTTGTATACTTATGCGAAAATGCAATGATGTAACATAATCCGTAGCAACAAAAGTGTCTGCTCCAAACATGCAAAGTGACAAAACAATGTTGCTAACGACTTGCCTACTTCCTTTCAATATAAGCGTACATGCGCGTTGCCTCATTTATTGATTTGAAAGATCTGCAAATTATTGCAAACAAAGTTACAGTTCGATCGAAAAACCTAAAACACCATTGGATGGTGGCACAAAAGCGCTGGGTAAAATGGCGTTTTGATTACTTAAAACTATACTTACCACAAATACTCCTGGTAAGTTAGAGTTTTGACTAGTTGAAACTAGCTTGAGCTAAATTTGGATCTTAACAATATTATATTTATAAACTTTTATTTAAATGGTTTATTTTACTTCGAAAATGTTGCATTTTTTTCATGAAGAATAATCGACACAATTGGCATTCGCCCTTTCATAAAAACTCCAAGAGTAGAGGTGTCCTTCTTCGAGGGGACTAATCACGAAACTCCTTCTTACTTTCATTTATAGTGCAAAATAAACTGAAAACGAGATATGACTTAAAAGGCCTCATGAAAGCGGCCTGATTGCAAGAAAACTTTTTGATTCAGTAGTGCAAATTCGTTACACCCTCATCACAAGAAACTCGACTTCTCTTTCTTAAAACGAAACTTAGAACAATAATGGGCATGAGAAGTAAATTTTTTTTTTTTTTTCCTTTTTTTTGTAGAGGAGGTGAGCATGCATTTACACACTGAAAATGGGACTCGATCTAAAAAATGGTAAAACCCACTAAACTCACCTCTTCTTCCTGCCAACCCATGTGCTCGGAACCGCTTATCGCATTAATTCAAGGACATGTGGGTAAGGCCACTAAGCCGTGCTTCGGCTTCCGATTTCTAGCCAACTTGCCATTTCACCTCTTTACGCCCAACCAGGATGCACGCATCGTCCTCAATAGTGTGGTGGTACCACACAATGGGCTCGTCGGCCTTCGGCATCCTGGTTGGGCCTGTTCGGTTAGGCAGAGCATCCTTGAGGCTTCTTCATCGAAGCGGCCTCTCTGAACACCCTGCACCTCATTGTCTCCGGCTGATGATCAGTCCGGGGCTTCCCTTCTGCTGCAGGGCAGAGGAAGCACTGCGGAGCACTTTCGCACGCGACAGCCTTGTGTCCCTCCTTGCCGCATTTTTAACAGGCCGCTCTTCGATCGCAGGCCGCTGCCATGTGGCCGTAGCCTAGGCAGCGGTAGCACTGTGTCACCTCCGTCTTTTTCTTGACGCGACAGGACACCCAACCTACTTTCAGGTGTCCTGTGCGAACCAGTCTAGCCCCCAATTCCTCAGGCAGGTCCACAAAAGCCTTCAGGCTTCCCCTGAAGGGTTTTCTTACGACGCTCACCCTGAATGCTCCTGCTGACTCACCGAAGTGTTGCCTCACGGCGGCCTCAACTTTCTGCACCAGCGTCGTTGTGTCGAGGTCCAGGACCTCGACCTCGATGCACGAGGACCTCCCCTTTCTTGGTTTCTCTGACACTCTTAATTTTAACACCAAAAGCGTCAGGTTTAACCTTCTTTTTGAGGTCTTTTAGTACCTCAGCATAGCTCGAACCCGGAGCCGACTTTATTTAAACCGCCTCGGGTCGAGCTCTTCTCTGCGGCTCCTTTTTCTTGGTGGATGCAGGTGGAGCTGTCGCCGCTCCCTCATCAGTCATCTTCAATGTTGAGGACACTACTGCTGCAGCGCGTATCCTCGGTTTCTTCCTCCTAGGTTTAGAGGAGCCTGCCTCAACGGGACTCAGTTTGGGCTCCCGCTCGCGCTTCCCAAGCTTGGGAGCGGGAGTTTCCTCGGCGTCTTCCGTCTGGATCCCCGTTAGGCTAGTTTCACTCACAGATTTGCCGTTCTTGCACGCGTATCCCTTCTTCATGTGTTTTTTCGCGACCTCCTTTCCAACATGCTTTATCGCCTCTTGCTAAGAAGATTTAGCGTATCCTAAGCTCGATGCCAGATTTTCCATTAGAAGCTGTGCCTCCTTCAGTCCATCTCTGATAGGCATGAACATGTTTCGCTTCGTGCAGCAGAAATCCCGCATCCTGTCCAACATATCATCCAAATCCACATCGATTTTTCGAGCCTGCTCCATCCTTTCCTCCGCTTTCATTCGGTCTTGTCCCACGAGTAGCTAGGGAAGTAAAAGTCCACCCCCACAAAGCCCCGCTTGCAGGAGTAAAGTCTGCATACTCTAGGGGGCGACCTTGTATCCTAGAGACACCGTATGAAACACAACACCCTGGTGCCACGCAGTCTTCCGCACGTTTGTGAACGCCTTGACTTGGAGGTTTTCCTTCGGGACCATCCCTGGACCATTTTCCGCGACTGCTTATTGAGTTGTGTAACCGGATTCAGCAGAAAACCTCGGTATAGGGCCCCCCTATCCGCAACCCGGGGACGCGCCCGGTAGCCTGGTCAAAGGCACCGGGGCTCTTTGACAAGTAACGATGTTTTCAACTGCGCATGTGTCGAAAATCGTGGGCCTATTCAAAATCAACAAACACTATGAATAATCATACAGATAAATATTTACAAACTTTTTTTAACAAATTTAATTGAATAATAGAAATACCTCACTTAGAAAAACCTAACTTAGCTTTTTGGCACATGCGCAGTTGAAAACGTCTGATTTTCAACATTACTATATAAACTTGAAAAAAAAACTATGAAGTAAAATATGCAAAATCTTGGAGTTTTAAAATACCCTTAAATATTTCTAATTCGTTAAAATCTTTTGATCTCTTGAGGAAAAGACAAGAGTAAAATTAACGTGATTGGCATGAAATCTCTGCGCACAATATGCGGGAAAACACTGATGGACAAAGTCCGAAACGAGATAATCCTCAAAGAATGTGGTATAGGAGAGACACTAGTTGACATATGGAAAAGAAATCTGTTAAGATGTTTCAGGCATGTTGAAAGAATCAATGATGAACGACTAACGAAACAAGTGTAAGAAAGTAAAGTGAACGGAAGAATGTCCAGAGGCAGACTACCGAAAGAATAATTAAAATGTGTGAATGAGACCTTCAATCTGAAGAGATGTAAGAAGCCATGGAAACACGAGAGCTTGCATGAAAAAATGCATGGACGTGAAGAAAGCTAGAGTAGTATGCCAGGACAGAAAAGTATGACGATAAATAGTTTGTAAACAGTGTGACAATAGAGTAAATGATGCCTGAAAGAAAGACCTTGGATACTAATGAGCCCAAGTGCGGAACCACACATGCCAATTTTGTGAGGCCTTCCACTTGGGGTGATCGCTAGAGAGATTGATCAGCAACCTGGGTCAGAGAAGTGTTGCCGAACGAACGTGTCATTTAAATAAATAACACGAGAATTCTAGATTAATCTAAAAAATCTATACCCCCTAACCTCACATTACTCCTTTCCTCACCGAGCAAGTCACGCCTACGCCGAAAGGGAAATGGCTTAATGGTATAACTATTATAAATTCTTTGAAATCTTTTGATATCCCATGAAATCTTTGAAATCCTTTAAAATACCTTCAAATTATTGATCGATTGAAAAATCTTGGCGTTTCAAAATGCCCTCAAATATTTCAAATTCTTTTAAATCTTTTGATATCCCGTAAAATGTTCTAAATTTTTTTTAATTTCTTGGAATTGTTAAAAATACCATGACATCTTTAAAAACCTTCAAAATACCTTCAAATTATTGAAATCGATTGAAAAAATTAGACCTATAAAACACCCACAAATATTTAAAATTCTTTGAAATCATTTGATATCCCTTGAAATCTTTAAAATCTCTTTGAAATTCCTCGGAATTTGAGAAAACACAACAGAATCTCTGAAATCCTCTAAAATCCTTGAATTTATTGAAAAATCTTTGGAGTCTTTTAAAATACTCTTAACTATTTCCAGTTCTTTCAAATCTTTTGATATCCCTTAAAATCTTTTTATTCTCTTCAAGATTCCTCGGAATCTTTAAAAGTACCATAACATTTTTGAAATCCTTCAAAATGCCTTTACTTTGATATCGATTGAAAAAACTTGGAAGTTTAAAATAGCCTTAAATATTTCAAATACTTTGGAATCTTTTGATATCCCTTGAAATATTTGGAATCTTTTTAAGATTCCTTGGAATCGCAAATAAAATAAAATCTTTGAAATCCCTTTAGTAGATAGGTAGGGGCAGTTCTAACTCACTTTTTTCCGTACGACTAGCAACTTGCGGCTAGACTGTAGAATGCTGTGAGATTGGTTTCGCTCCTTGTGCTGACTTGCGAACCACAGTGTTGAAGTATCCAATATCGATATTGAAAATCAATACTTGAATTGGAAATCAATACTTGAATCCGGGGAATGGAACTTTTTTACCCAAAAGTATGGAATGGGATATCTGACGTCACAATATTAAGTTATTAATATTTGCTATCCCCGGAATTAAAGTTTTTCGCCCCAAAATAATATAATTTATATAGCGTGTGTGTGTGTGTGTGTGTGTGTGTGTGTGTGTGTGTGTGTGTGTGTGTGTGTGTGTGCCTGTGTGTGTGTGTGTGCCTGTGTGAGGGAAGTTAAGAGTGCTAGGTGATGAGTCATCATCCCTCGTGAGCCGCCGCCCGGGAGATAAGGTGATGACGTAGATGGTGGTGTTGCATTTCAACCCCCGTATATAATTGCTTGTTATTGTCAAGATAATTCTGAGGAAAAAAATTGTCGGTGCCTTTGAAGTCGGGGTGCGTATGTGATATGATTATTTCTAGGGCGTAAATACTTTCAAGGTTATATTTTGCAAGTTTAAACAGGTTTCAGCAGACGAGTGCATGAACATTCCTGATGCGCCATAGCATAATATTGCCAGCCGAAATAAATATTTAATTAAAATCACCCTTTGACATTTGCCGACATCATGAGTCAGACGTCTCACATTTCATATAATATTAAACAATTTCTGGTAAACAAAATTCCATTCTGATGACGTCATCCTATTTCCAGGAATCCTTATCTACAGTCACATCCTGTTTTGACAATATAAATTTGATTTATTGCTTCCTTCTAGATAAAATATTTTAATTTAATTGAAATCCCCTTTGAGTTTTGCCGACATCATGCGTCAGGGGGTATCAAATTTCATATAATATTAAACAATTCCTGGTAAACAAAATTTCATTCTGATGACGTCATCCTCGTTCCAGGAATCCTCATCTACAGGGGGTTACCATATGATGCAATATTGCTCAATTTCGAGAAACGAATTTTACGTGTTTCTAGGTGTATCGATTATACTGTAGAACTTTATAGAACAATGTTGCATTATATGATGCCATACTATGCAATTTTGTGAAACGACTTTTACATGTGCTTGAAGTTCTGAACGTTCATATGATTGAAACTTTTTACTGATGACTTTGTAAACCAGAAAAAAGCTAAAATGTTTGTTCGTTTATATTGGCAATAATTTATTATTGAAACAGAATTATAATGCACAGTTTAAATAATTGTATAAAAATGTCTAAAATAGAGTCGGAAGGCATGGTGCAATCGGTAGAAACCCATATTTACGCGGTGAAAGTGCAAGTAAGTACTTATATTAATTAAAAAAAAAAATTTTTAATGTCAAGACTGCACGTGACTTCTAAGCTAAAACGGAGAAAACTTTTTCGTCGCATTATAAAGTGTAAATATGTTGTTAATTCATGTAATGATGTTCATTTGTTAACTTTAACTTTAAATATAAAATATTTCTGCTTAATTTCGACTTTTAATTGAGAAAATAAAAAATGGCTAGGAATCGATAGTAAACGAGGTTCAAGCTTGGGTCAAGCTGGATGATCAAGCCTGGCAATATAACTGGGTCCAAGCCAGATTTGGCGTTTCATTCGAGTTTGGCAAGGCTAGATTACCAGGCTAGAGCCTAGTTTTGCCAAGCCTGGGCCCTGTTCGGACAATTACCACATTTCTGAACAAGTAAATATAATATAAATATAACGAAATATTTCAAATTTCAATCACCCCCTAAAGCTACTGTATTAGTAGATGAGTAAGGCTGGGTCCTGAACCAAAAAGTAAGACGGAGTCTGGTTACGCATTATAAGGTTATCACTTTTGAGTCACTTTTACAAGATGCACTCTGGATATGTATGTATTCTATTCATGCTAAAAGCTTCTAGAACATTCTCGGAGTGTCCTGATGACATCATGGAATAATATTGCGGAATTATAAGAATCGAATTCATGTAAACAGTTTCAAGGTTATTTTTTATCTCAATTTAACATTTCGTGTAAATACTTTCAAGGTTATATTTTGCTTTATCCTGGCATTTTCTACTGAATCATATAGTTATGAGAAAAATAAAGATGACTTATTGCCTCCTTATAGATAAACATTCATTTAACATGCAAAAGATACAGGTGTACAGGTGAAATTTGATATGGAGGGCTATGCATGACATCCTGTTTTGTCTACGTAAATTTGATTTATTGCTTCCATATAGATGATACTTTTAACTAAAAATTCCTGTCTTTATTTATTCAGTACACATTTAACTCATGAAGAACATTCTACATTCTAGAAAACTTCTGGAACTTTAGACTAAAGTGACAGATATATTATTAGAGAACACTTTACAGTTAAAGTGGTTCATGTCCGTGCTAAGTTTCCGTGCTAAATTTTTGATGATGTCATCCTGAATTCCTACCTTACCAACATTGATACTGAGTCAAATCTATGTATTTAGATGCAAGAGATTTAATACCAGAGGGCTCAGAGGGCTAAGGAGTCCAATTTGTCTAAAAAAACTTTTCCACACGTCTCTAGTAAAAGTTTCAAAAATGTTCTACATGTAGTTCAATAATAATAATCTGAGGATATATAATAATGCATAATTATTTAATACGTGTTCAGTTTATTGGAAGAGCTCGCTCAATTGGCGCTACTGAAAGACAGTTGAATTAAAGTATTTTTTGTAAGAGAACGGTGGTTCGTTCGATAATGGTTCTTAATGGAAATTGTTTGATCAATGAAATAACACGCATATTCAAAAATGTTGAGGATATGGGAGGAAGATTAATAGCAGAGATGCTAATACGTATATGTATAGTGGAAAATTCTGTTTTATGACTACAAATGCATGTATTGCTTTTCACGAAAGATAAAGAAGGAGAAGAAACTCATTTAAAAAAAATATTTTACTCTTATTGTAGCACACGTAAAAATAAAAATGATGAATATACCATAGAAGAGTATGAAACCAGCCAAGACAAAGAAGCACCAAAATAAGTGCTGGAACGAGAGCTATTATATCAATTTGGATGAGTTAGGTGAATATTATAAGAATGTAAATGTTGACTACATTACAACAGAAACGAAGTTTTTCTTTTCAAACTAACATTTATTACATCATCTCAATGGTTTAAGCATAATGGGGTGAGTGAAGCATGTGCAAGAGAGAACCATGTGATGTAATTGACTTATAAGCTATAGACTACATTAATTTTTATATTCTAAAAAATCAATTAATCATAATGTGACAGCAAGGTATGAAGTACATGTGTGTAGGCTAGATAGAGAGAGAAAAGTGTGAGAGGGAGAGAGAGAGAGCTATGCATTTAAAAAAATGTAATTCTAAAGAAAATAATTTTGTAACATTTGCAAGATTTCAGAAGGCTTTGTGATTGAGCGACTCAAAAAAAAACAATCATAAATCTCACAGCATGCCTCTGCAAAATGAATCAAACCATATAAAAATTTGCATGAATCTTGAAAAATACCAACAGATTCTCAAGAGATCTTATTACATCCAGTGGATCACAGTGAGACATTTTAGAATCTCATATTGATAAGGCTCAGATGTCACATAAACTATTAGCAATTAATACCTAGTAGCTCCCAGTAATAATTTTTAATAATATTGATTCAACTATTTTCGGACGAAGAACATATAATTCGAAAGCTCTTGTTAGAATTTATAAAATCAGCTACATAAGTATTATAATGAACTGCAAGAAACGTTGAAATCATATTTCGCATAATAGAGTAATCTGCTGAAAATATTCAACTTACTCACTTGAAACATTGAAATAAAGTACCATGAGTGATAGAATAAATTCAACAATATTAAAATCTTATGCCAGAATACTGTGAATCAAACATTAAAAAATAATACAATGATCTAGTGATAACAAGCACATCTACTTTCTAGAACTCTTAAATCAACATTTAGTGATATAGAAATTTAATTAAATAATACTAAAAATGCTGAATAAATCCATATAAAGTGACAAGGATTTCCGGTTAACAGAATAATGGATATACAGTTGATTCAACTGTTCCAACTTAGTAGACGAAACTTTGTTTCCCTAAAACGAGGACCTGGGTTACCAAAGATTATCATAGAGTGCGCCACCATCGGATACGATGCTTTTTCTTGTAGTTGTAATCATGTTTTCCGTGTTGAATCTTGAATTATCCTAAATCAAGTTGAATAAACTATTAAAACTTATGTGGAAGAAGGAGAAAGAATAGAGGGTGAGGAGGATGAGGGTGAGGAGGATGAGGATGAGGAGGATGAGGATGAGGAGGATGAGGAGTAGGAGGAAGAGGAGGAGGAGGAGGAGGA
>CAKNXH010059890.1:0-37953 GCA_932178445.1 Andricus quercusramuli | reverse complement strand
ATACTGTGTTTGTTTCTATGCGCTAGTTTCCCTGAACATTGCTAACATTTTGCTGAGAATTTAACTATTTTGTTTTAAAGTCATATTTTTGGTTGAAAGATAATTCTTTTATTTGAAAATACTATTTTTTTTTGGTCCAGAATTAATCTCTTTAGTTAAAAATCTTACTATTTGGTTGAAAATTAATCTTTTTTTTGTTAAAAGTTAATTCCTTTTTTATTTAAAGAAGCCTACTATTTTATATTTGGCTAAAAATTTAATTATTTTGCCGAAAATTGAACTATTTTGATTAAAAGTAATCTTTTTTGGTCGCAAAGTCTATTAATTTGTGGAACATTCATCTTTTTTATAGAAAATCCGTCTTTTTGGATCGAAAATGTATCTTGGTAGAAAAATCGTCTTTTTTGGTTAAATATTTAATTATTTTGTTGAAAATTCGTCTTTTTGGTAGAAAAGTGATGTTTTTGGTTGAAAATTCTACTGTCTTCTACCAGATTCGTCTTTGTGGCTTGAAAATTTAACTATTTGGATGAAAATTGAATTTTTTGTTAAAAATTCATCTTTTTTGCTTGAAAGTTTAACGATTTGTTTTTTAATGCATATTTTTTGTTAAAAATCTTTTTTTTTTTTTTGTTAAAAATTCAACTATACTGTTGAAAAGTTATCTTTTTTGGTTGAAAATTAACTTTTTTGTTGAAAATTCATCTTTGAAGGTTTAAAAGTCAAAACTTTTTAAAACATGCGACTTTTTAATTAGAAAACTTTACTTTGTTATATTTTTGGTCTAGAATTCATCTCTTCTGGTAAAAAAAATTCTATTATTTGGTTGAAAATTTAATTATTTTGCTGAGAATTCAACTGTTTTTTTTTAAGTCATATTTTTGGTTGAAAGATAATTCTTTTATTTGAAAATACTACTTTTATTTTTTTGGTCCAGAATTAATCTCGTTGGTTAAAAATTTTCCTATTTGTTTCAAAATTTAATTATTTTTTTTGAAAATTTGTTTGTTGAAAGTTAATTCTTTTTTTTCATTTAAAAAAGCCTGCTATTCTATTTTTGCTTGAAAATTCTACTTATTGGTTGTAAATGCAACTGTTTGATTAAAATTTTTTTTCTTTGAAAATTGGTCTTTTTCGGGTCATATTTTTAGTTGAAAGATAATTCTTTTATTTGAAAATACTATTTTTTTTTGGTCCAGAATTGATCTCTTTAGTCAACAATTTTACTATTTGGTTAAAAATTTAATTATTTTGTCGAAAATTGAACTATTTTGATGAAAAGTCATCTTTTTTGGTCGGAAATTCTACTAATTTGTGGAACATTCATCTTTTTTTATAGAAAATCCGTCTTTTTGGATTGAAAATGTATCTTGGTAGAAAACTGTCTTCTAAAAGATTCATCTTTTTGGCTTGAAAATTCAACTATTTGAATGTAAATTAAATTTTTTGTTGAAAATTCATATTTTTTCTTGAAAGTTTAAAGATTTGGTTGTGAATGCAACTATTTGGTTAAAAATTAATTTCTTCGGTAAAAAATTCAACTATTCGGTTGAAAAGTGATCTTTTTTGGTTGAAAATTATTAACTTATTTGTTGAAAATTCATCTTTCAAGGTTTAAAAGACAACATTTTTAAAAACATGTGACTTTTTAGCTGGGTAACTCAACTTTGTTATATTTCTGGTCTAGAATTCATCTCTTCTGGTAAAAAAATTGTACTATTTGGTTGAAAATTTAATTATTCTGCTGAGAATTCAACTATTTTGTTTAAAAGTCATATTTTTGGTTGAAAGATAATTATTTTATTTGAAAAGACTACTTTTTTTTCTGTTCTAGAATTAATCTCGTTGGTTAAAAATTTTCCTATTTGTTTCAAAATTTAATTATTTTGTTGAAAATTTTTTAGTTGAAAATTAATCTTTTTTTTTTGTTGAAAGTTAATTCTTTTTTTTCATTTAAAAAAGCCTGCAATTCTATTTTTGGTTAAAAACTCTACTTATTGGTTGTAAATTTAATTATTTTGCTGAGAATTTAACTATTTTGTTCAAAAGTCATATTTTTGGTTGAATGATAATTCTTTTATTTGAAAATACTATTTTTTTTGGTCCAGAATTAATCTCTTTAGTTAAAAATTTTACTATTTGGTTGAAAATTAATATTTTTTTGTTAAATGTTAATTCTTTTTTTATTTAAAGAAGCCTACTATTTTATATTTGGCTAAAAATTTAATTATTCTGTCGAAAATTTAACTATTTTAATGAAAAGTCATCTTTTTTGGTCGCAAATTCTACTAATTTGTGGAACATTATTATTTTTTTTTATAGAAAATTCATCTTCTTGGATTAAAAATGTATTCTTTGTAGAAAACTCGTCTTTTTTAGTTGAATATTTAATTATTTTGTTGAAAATTCTTTCTTTTTTGTAGAAAAGTGATTTTATTGGTTGAAAATTCAACTGTCTTCTAAAAGATTCGTTTTTTTTTTGGCTTGAAAATTCAACTATTTGGATGTAAATTAACTTTTTTGTTGAAAATTCATCTCTTAAGGTTTGAAGTTAACATTTGTTTAAACATATGACTTTTTAGCTAGAAAACTCAACTTTGTTATTAATAATTCATATTTTTTGGTCGAAAATTCTATTATTTTGTTGGAGTTCTAATATGTTAAATTATTTTCAAAATTTATATAATAAAGGAATTAGTATTAAACAATAATTATTATAAATTCTAAAAGTCAACCCGGTAAAATGTCATTTTTGACTGGGAAATAGCGTGGAAGTTTTTTTAAAAATCAAATTCTGTTCATTATTTTAAAAATAATTTTGATAATTTTTCTCAGGTTCATGGGAGAGCTTTTCAAGCATGGAGTATTACCACCGCCAATGATGCTTGCCTGCTTGAAACGCTTATTGGAACAAAAAGACGACGATAGCTTAGAATTTTTGCACAAACTGGTAGTAGAATCCGGGGAAAAATTGGAAATCGCTGAAGTAAGTCTCCAGTTATTTTTGGAATTCAAATTTCAATTTGAATATTAACTGTGAGTTTAATTTAATTTTGTTTTCAGGAATTGAATGATGTCTTCGAGCAGATGCAAAAAATCGTAAATGAAAACGGATCTACCAAAAAAGTCCGTTTCTTGTTCCAAGATCTTATCAGCATGAGAGCGAACAACTGGGTCTCCAAAAAAACCGAAAGTATGCCAAAAATTGCGAAAAACATTCCAGAAAATGCAGAGGAATTTGATTGGCAGGAATTCGATTGGCAACTGGAATATCTTCGTCTTGACGATCTACCAAAGGATAAATTGAATCTTTAAACATAGTTTTTTTTTACGTTTTAACAGTTATCTTACTGGTTTTTTAAGTGAGAGCTTTGCAAGGATTTATAGTAGGAACCTGCGTATATTTCCAAAGATTCTACCAAAGGATGAGTAACTGGAATATTCATTAAGAATAAGATTTTAACAAAAATAGTATTTTTGGTACTATGATTCAAATTTTTTACGTTTTAAAAATTATTTTTTGGTATTAAAGTGAAATTATCCTGCGTTTTGATAGTTATCAAGATTCCAGCAAAGGATAAATAACTAGAGTATTTACTAATTAAGGAAAACAGTATTTATGGTACTGTGGTTGACATTTTTTACTTTTAAAAAATTATCTTTAATCGTATTTAAGTGACAAAGGATTTATATTATGGGCCTGCATTCTGATATTTCCAAAGATTCTACCTAAGGATGAATAACTGGAATGATTAATGTTAAGATTTTAGTCGAATTCCTGACAATAAGATTAAGAAAACAGTATTTTTTGTGCTGTAGATAAAATATATTTTATTTTTTACTCGAAAAAATTATATTTCAAATATTAATAACTGAAGCAGCTGCGTTTTGATAGTTTCAAAGATTCAAGATCTGAAACAAACGCATTTTATTTGACTGTAGTTCTTTAAAATGCAAAGCTATAATTTTGTACTTCTGAACCTTTTTAAATAAATTTTATATGAAAAAAAATATGGAATGAACAAAATGAAAATATTTTAATTAACTAAAGTACCCTGTTTTAAAAATTTGATCCCTATGGGTTAATCACTATTCAATTCAGGACTTTTTTTTTAAGTGTCTTGAATTCTTTCGAAATATTTCAGAGTATTTTTCAAGATTCTGATATTTTTTTAATAAATCTTGACAGTTTGAAAGGATTTTTAAGATTTTAATCGATTTTTTAAACTTCTAAGGCATTTTCAAGAGCTTTTATTTTTAAACATTTTAGGGAATTTTAGAACATTGCGCACTAATTACCCTTTATTTAGAATAAAATCTACTAAGTAGAACTACTTTGTTACAATTTAAAGATTTTTTAACATTTTAAAATTATTTTTGAACTGAAAATTTAATTAGTTTTTCATTGAAAACTAATTTTTTTAACTCAAAATTTAACTAAATTTTTTGTCGAATTTTTTTTACAGACATTTAATCTTTTTGATAGAAAATTCATGTGTTTGGTTGAAAATTTAACTATTTCGTTGAAATTTTATTTTATTTGCTTAAAATCTCATTTCTCGAACTTCTAAGTGAAAATTAAATTATTCTATTTTCTGTTGAAAAATGATCTTTTTTATTTGAAAATTTCGTTAAAAATTAAAATTTTTTGTTAAATATCCATGTATTTTTGGTTAAAAATTATTATTTTTTGGTATAAAAGTATTTTTTGTTATTAAAAATAAATTGTTACTATTCCGTTTTTCGTCGACATCTTTTTGAGACATTTAATCTTTTTGGTTGAAAAATCATCTTTTTTAGTTAAAAGTTCATCTGTTTTGTAGAAAAGTTATCTTTTTTTGTTAATAATATAACCTTTTTAGTTTAAAATTCACGCATTTTGTTAAAAATTATTATTTTTGGTAGAAAATGAATTTTTTGGTTGAAATTTTATTTCTTTGGTTTGAAAATTATTTTTTTTTAATTGAAAATTAATTTTTTTAACTTGAATTTTTTGTCGAATTTTTTTTGTTATGGACATTTGATCTTTTTAGTTGAAAATTCATATGTTTGGTTGAAAATTTAACCATTTCGTTGGAAATTTATTTTATTTGGGTAAAAAATTATTTCTCTAACTTAAAATTAAAGTGTTAAATTTTTTGTTAAAAAATGATCTTTTTTATTTGAAAATTTCATTAAAAATTAAAATATTTGGTTAAATATCCATGTATTTTGTTAAAAATTATTATTTTTTTATATAAAAGTAGTTTTTTTATTGAAAATAAATTTTTTTTACTAAAAATTTAACTATTCCATTTTTTGTCAAAATTTTTTTTTTGTAGAGACGTTTAATCTTTTCGGTTGAAAATTGATCTTTTTTAGTTGACAGTTCATCTATCTTGCAGAAAAGTTATCTTTTTTTGTTAACAATATAACCTTTTTTGTTGAAAATTAAATTATTAGGTTGAAAACTCAATTAAAAGTTAAATTATTTTGTTTAAAATTCACGCATTTTGTTGAAAAATTATTCTTTTTGGTAGAAAATGAATTTTTCTGGATGAAATTTCATTTCTTTGGTCGAAAATTATTATTATTTTTTTTTAATTTATTTTTTTAACTATTTAATTTTTCGTCGAAATTTTTTTTATGGACATTTCATCTTTTTAGTTGGAAATTCATCTGTTTGTTTGAAAATTTAACTATTTCGTTAGGAAATTTATTTTATTTGGGTAAAAAATTATTTCTCTAACTTAAAATTAAGCTGTTCAACTTTTGGTTGAAAAATGATCTTTTTTATTTAAAAATTTCATTAAAAATTAAAATATTTGGTTAAATATCCATGTATTTTGTTAAAAATTATTATTTTTTGATATAAAAGTAGTTTTTTTTTAATTGAAAATAAAATTTTTTTCTAAAAATTTAACTATTCCATTTTTTGTCGACATTTTTTTTGTATAGAAATTTAATCTTTTCGGTTGAAAATTGATCTTTTTTAGTTGAAAGTTCAACTATTTTGTAGAAAAGTTATCTTTTTTTGTCAACAATATAACCTTTTTGGTTGAAAATTAAATTATTAGGTTGAAAACTTCATTCAAATTTAGAATATTTTGTTTAAAATTCACGCATTTTGTTAAAAATTATTCTTTTTGGTAGAAAATTAATTTTTCTGGTTGAAATTTCATTTCTTTGGTTGAAAATTATAATTTTTTTTTATTGAAAATTAATTTTTTTAACTATTTAATTTTTCGTCGAAATTTTTTGTATGGACATTTTATCTGTTTAGTTGGAAATTCATCTGTTTGGTTGAAAATTTAACTATTTCGTTGGAAATTTATTTTATTTGGGTAAAAAATTATTTATCAAGCTTAAAATTAAACTTTTCTATTGTTTATTGAAAATTTATCTTTTTTAGTTGAAAATTCATCTGTTTTGTTGGAATTTAGTCTTTTTTTGTATCAATATAATCTTTTTGGTTGAAAATCAAACTATTTGGTTGAAAATTTATTTTTATTATAGAAACTGCATCATTTTAGTTAAAAGTTCATTTCTTTGGTTCAAAATTTAACAAATTTTGTTGAACATTCTTTTTTTTGTTGACAATGAATTTTTTATTAATAATGTAGCTATTTTTTTTTTTTTTTTATAAAATTGATCTTTTTCAGTTAAAAATTCACTTATTGTGTTTGAAGGGATTTCAAAGAATTTATTAACACGAAGTTAAAATTAAATTAATTTAATATTATATTAAATAATTTAATAAATTAAAATTAATTTCGTAATGCTTCGTAGATTTGAAGAGATTTTCAAATATTTTTTGCAATTGATTTGGAATTTGCCCTGAATTCTTAATAATTAATCCTGAATTCTTTCTAATTCTTTTAAATTCACTGAATTTAAATATGAATTTAAATAAATATTTAGATATGAAATTATTTTTTGGAATTCACCCTGAATTCTTTTAATTTCTTTGGAAATTTCTTGAAATTTTGTATGGATTTCATCGAATTCTTCTCATTTACCTTAAATTCCCCTAAATTAATTTCAATTTCATGGAAAACGATGGAATTTTTTAAAATTAAAATTTGTTTTCAATTAATTTGGATTCTATTGAATTTTATCCAATATTTTATCCAATAGGGACTGTGAGGCCTGTAAATGATGTACCATTTTAAGAAGATAGAGTAGACAAATTTAATTCAATTTTATTGGTAGTAATTTACTCTGTAAAATTGACAAATGTATATTTTCTTTTAATAACTAAAAATAAGTTTAATTTTTCATCAAATCAAGGAAAATTTGGAAAATTATTGAAGCCCTGATGATCTTCTGAAATGGGCGGAGGTAGTTAAAGGCCCTTCCTCAGCAAATCCAGCTATTTCCTGGGGAACTATGGAATATTCCTCAACTCCTGTGCATGGACGACACATGCATTCAATAGGAGCCTTTGTTGTCACCTAATAATTGTTAAAATTATTAATTAATAAAAATATTTTTGAGTTCTTATTTAAAATTTTTATTTCACAGGGTCGCTACAGGTCAAAGATTTCCAGAAAGTCAGGAAATTTTAGACTGGTCAGGGAGAATCAGGGAATGTCAGGAAAAACCTGACGAGTTAGGCAATTTTGGATGAACTGAAATTGAAGTTACTTTTATTATTTTGATGAAAATTCAACAGTTTTGTTTAAAAAGTTATTCTTTTTGTTGGAAAATTCACCAATTTTTGTTAAAAATCACAATTTTGTAGTTAAAAACTACTCTCTTTTTGTTTAAATTAATAATAATTAGTCGTTTTTGGTTAAATTCAACGAGTCTTGATTCAAAATTAAAATCTTTTTTGGTTGAAGTGTCAACTATTAAATTTTTTGTTGGAATTTGTGACACTATTTACATTACTTAATTAAACAATTTAATTTCTTGTTGAAATTTTCTGTTTTCTGATTGAACTTTAATCCTCTAGGTTGAAAATTCATCTTTTTGGTTAAAAATTAATTTCTTTGGTTGAAAGTTGAATTACTTTGTTGATAATTCATTTTTTTGCTTGGTAATTCATCATTTTCGTTGACAAACCTTTTTCTTTTTTTTTAATTTAACTGTTTTGTTGAAACTTCTTTGTTGGAAAACTAATTTTTGTTAACTGAAAATCTAAGTTTTGCATGTTTGGTTGAAAATAATCTTCGTGATGACTTATTCTTTTTTTTTTTTGAAAATTTTACAATTAGGTTGAAAATTCCTTTTAAAGTTCAAACATGTAGTTGACAATTTTTGCATTTAAGAAAAAATTAATCTTTTTTGGTAGAAAATGTATTTTTTTGGTTGAAAAATCATTTCATTAAAAGTTGATATTATTTGGTTGAAAATTAAGTTTTTCACTGAAAATTTAACTGATTTATTTCCGGTTAAATTTTTTTTCTTTTGGTGAATTATTCTATTTTTGATTGAAAATTTATATTTTTTAATTGAAAATTTAGCCCTTGTGTTGAAAATTCAACTATTTGGTTTATCATTGATAATTTTGATTATAATGTTAACTATTTTGGTGAAAATTATTTTTTTTTTAGTTTAGAACTAATTTTTTAACTGTAAATTTAACTATCCCATCTTAGGTAGAAAATTAATTTTTTTTTTTTTGAAAATTCAAGTATATGGTTAAAAATTTATTTATTTTATTGAAAATTCGTATTTTGCTTGGTAATTCATCATTTTAGTTGAAAAAACGTTTTCTATTTTGAAAATTTAACTATTTTCCTGATTTTTTTTATTGAAAACTAATTTTTTGTTGACTGAAATTTCAAATTTTGCATGTTTGGTTCATAATTTATCTTCTTTAGTTGAAAATTTAACTATTTGGTGGAAAATTCAACTTTTGTGTTAATATATATTAATCTTCCTGATGACTAATTCATCTTTTTGGGTAAAATTTTAATAATTAGGTTTAAAATCCCCTCAACAATTCTAATACTCCGTTGAAAATTCATGTATTTTTTTAAAAATTAATCTTTTTGGTAGAAAATGTATCTTTTTATTTGAAAATTCTTTTCTTTGGTTCTAAATTTATTTTTTTTTATTGGAAATTATTTTTTCCATCAATAATTTGACTATTCCCTTTTTTGTCGAAAATTGATTTTTTCTGGTAGAAATTTAATCTTTTTGGATAAAAAATCATTTCGTTGAAAATTTATATTATTTGGTGGAAAATTAAGTTTTTCATTGAAAATTTAACTATTTTATTTTCGGTCAAAAATTTATTAATTTCGTTGAAAATTTAATTTTCTAATTGAAATTTGAACTATTCTATTTTTGAATGAAAATTTATATTTTTTAATTGAAAATTTAGCTTTTGGGTTGAAAATTCAACTATTTGGTTTAACATTTATCATTTTTGTTGAAAATTTAACAACTAGGTTGAAAATTCCTCTAAATATTCAAATATTTGGTTGAAAATATAGTCATTTCTTTAAAAATAAATATTTTTTGTTAGGAAATGTACATTTTTTGTCAACATTTTTTTCTCTTTAGTTGAAAGTTAGTTTTTTTTTTACTGGAAATTAGTTTTTCAGTCAAAAATTAGATTATTTCCTTTTTCTGTCAGCAATTTATCTTTTTTGAACGGAATTTAATCTTTTTGGTTAAAAAATCATTTCATTGAAAACTGATATTATTTGGTTGAAAATTAATTTTTTCACTGAAAATTTAACTATTTTATTTTCGGTAACAAATTTATTCATTTCGTTGAAAATTTAATTTTCTAATTGAAATTTGAACTATTCTATTTTTGAATAAAAATTTATGTTTTCTAATTGAAAATTCAGCTTTTGGGTTGAAAATTCAACTATTTGGTTTGACATTCATCATTTTGGTCGAAAATTTGACAAATACGTTGAAAATTCTTCTAAAAACTCAAATATTTGGTTGAAAATTTCTGTATTTCTTCAAAAATTAATCTTTTTGATAGAAAATGTATCTTTTTGGTTAAAAAATCTTTTCTTTGGTTAAAAATTAGTTTTTTTTAATTGAAAATTATTTTTTCCACCAAAAATTTGACTATTGCCTTTTTTTGTCGGAAATTTATCTTTTTTGATAGGAATTTAATCTTTTTGGTTGAAAAATCATTTTGTTGAAAGTGTATATTATTTGGTTGGAAATTAAGTTTTTCACTGAAAATTTAACTATTTTATTTTTGGTCAAAAATTTAATCATTTTGTTGAAAATTTAATTTTCAAACTGAAATTTGAAATAATCTATTTCTGAATGAAAATTTATATTTTTAAATTGAAAATTTATATTTTGAATTGAAAATTCAACAATTTGGTTTAACATTTATCATTTTGGTTGAAAATTTAACAAATAGGTTGAAAATTCCTCTACAAATTCAAATATTTGATTGAAAATTTATTTATTTCTTCAAAAATAATTTTTTTTTGGTAGAAAATGTATCTCGTTTGTTGAAAATTCTTTTCTTTGGTTGAAAGTTAGTTTTTTTTACTAAAAATTATTTTTTCAGTCGAAAATTTGACTATTTCCATTTTCTGTCGGAAATTGATATTTTTTGACAGAAATTTAATCTTTTTTGTCAAAAAATCATTACGTTGAGGACTGATATTATTTGGTTGAAAATTATGTTTTTCCCTGAAAATTGGACTATTCTCTTTTTCTGGCGGAAATTTATCTTATTTGATAAAAATTAAATCTTTTTGGATAAGAAATCATTTCGTTGAAAATGTATATTATTTGGTTGAAAATAAAGTTTTTCACTGAAAATTTAACTATTTTATTTTTGGTCAAAAATTTAATCATTTTGTTGAAAATTTAATTTTCAAACTGAAATTTGAACTAATCTATTTTTGAATGAAAATTTATATTTTTAAATTGAAAATTTATATTTTGAATTGAAAATTCAACTATTTGGTTTAAGATTTATCACTTTGGTTGAAAATTTAACAAATAGGTTGAAAATTCCTCTACAAAATCAAATATTTGATTGAAAATTTATTTATTTCTTCAAAAATAAATTTTTTTTGGTAGAAAATGTATCTTGTTTGTTGAAAATTCTTTTCTTTGATTGAAAGTTACTTTTTTTAAATAAAAATTGGACTATTCCCTTTTTCTGTCGGAAATTTTTCTTTTTTGATAGAAATTAAACTTTTTGGTTGAAAAATCATTTCGTTGAAAACTTATATTATTTGGTCTAAAATTTCTGTATTTTGTTGAAAATTCTTCATTTGTGGTAGGATATTAATCTTCTTGGTGAATAATTCATCTTTTTAGTTGAAAATTCATTTCTTTGGTTGAAAACTCAACTTTGAGATTTTGAAATTTCCTTTAAAAATTCAAATATTTGGATGAAAATTCATGCATTGAAAAAATCTTTTTCCGTAAAAAATGTTGAAAAATCTTGGTTGTAAATTGATGTTTCTGGTTGAAAATTATTTTATTTAGTTGAAAATTAGTTCTTTCATTAAAAAATTTTTATTAAACAGAAAATTTAACGGTTCCATTTTTTGTCGAAAATTTTTTTTTTCGGATAAATCTTCTTGTTTATTTTTGGTATGTTTCATTAAAAATTAAACTATTTCGTTAAAAATTGAACTATTCTGTTTTTGGTTAAATATTAATTTATTTTGTCGAATATTTGTATAAATATATATATTTTTTTTAATTCATTTATTGTGTTGGTGACTCGACTTTTTGGGTTATTGATTCACATTTTTGGGTTTAAAATTCAACTTTTTTTGTTAAAAAATCATATTTTCGTTTTGAAAACTGAACTTTTTGGTTAAAAATTCCAATTATCGGGTGGAAAATTAGTCTATTTTGGTAGATGATTAAATTAATTTGTTGAAAATTTGTATTTTTTGATTTAATTGAACTTTTTTTGATTGAGAATTGTTAAAATTCATGTAGTTAAAAAAAATCTTTTTCGGTATAAAATTAATCTTTTTATTTGAAAACTTCTCTATTCGGTTAAAAATTCTTCTCTTTGGTTGCAAATTAGTTTTTTTTTCATTCAAAATAATTTTTTTAACCGATAATTTAACTATTCCATTTTTGGTTGAAAATTAATATTTTTTTATTGAAATTTAATGTGCTTGGTTGAAAATTTAACTTTTAAAAATTTTTTATTTAATTTTTCGTTGAAAATTCAACTGAAAACAAAACTATTCTATTTTTGGTTGAAAGTGAATTTTTGTTGTTGAAAATTCATCATTTTAGTACACATTTTTTATTTATTTATTTTTTTTTTGAAAATGTAACTCATTCCGTAAAAATTATTATTGTTTTTTTTTTCTTGAAAATTCAACTTTTTTTGCTAAAAAGTCGTCTTTTTTATTTGAAAATATAATTCTTCCATTTTTTGTTAAAAATTATCCTTCTTGGTGACTAATTCATCTTTTTAGATTAAAATTCATTTCTTTTTTTGAAAATTTAACTATTAGGTTGAAAATTACTTAAAAAATTCACTAATTTGATTGAAAATTAATCGTTTTTTTAAATTAATCTCCTTCGGTAGAAATTTTATATTATTGTTTGAAAATTCTTTTCTTTCTTTGAAGATTGAACTATTCCATTTTTTGTTAAAAATTTACCTTTTTCGATAAAAATTTAATCTTCTTGATTGAAAATTTATCTGTTTGGTTGAAAATTCAGCTTTTTTTTGTTAAAAATCTTTTGCATTTAGTTGAAAATTAATTTTTTTTATTGAAAATTTAACTATTTCATTAATGCCTCAAATTTTTTTTTTCCGTTGAAAATTCATCTTTTGGATTGAAAAATGTTTTTGTTTGAAGATTCATCATTTAACCGGATTTTTTAAAATTTATATTTTGTTGAAAAAATCATTTTTTTTCTTGGTTGAAAATTGTTTGAATTGAAAATTAATATTTTTTTTTCTTAATTTATCTTTTTCGTTACAACATTAATCCTATTGTTTGAAAATTTATCTGTTTGGTTAAAAATTTAAGTATTTCGTTAAAATTTATTTTATTTGCTTGAAAATTAATTTTTTTACTGAAAATTTAACTACTATTCCATTATTGCTTGAAAATTTACCTTTTTTTGTCAAAAATTTATCTTTTGGGTTTAAAATGAATGTTTTTGATTGAGAATTAAACATTTAAGCTGATTTTGTTGTTGAAAATTTGGTGAAAATTATTGTTTTTTGGTTGAAGACTCAACTAATTTATAGAAAATTCATATTTTCTGGGTTATTTCAACTGGTTTTAGTTGAAAATTATTTTGTTAAAAATTAATTTTTTTTCGTTTGAAAATTTAACGATCAGGTTGAAAATTCCTTTCAAGATTCAAATATTTGGTTGAATACTCGTATATTTTTTTTTAATTAATTTTTTTTTTTTGTATAAAATTAATCTTCTTGTTTGAAACTTGAACTTTTTGTTTGAAATTAAATTAAATCTTCTGGATTGAAAATTCAACATTTTGGATATTTTATTTATTTATTGACGAAAAAATCTTTTCGTTAAAAATTCAATTCTTGTTAAAAATTTTTCTTTTTGGTTTAAACATTCTTTTTTGTTTGACAATTCGAATAATTTGTGAAAAATTATAATTTTTTTATTTAATTTAACTGCTCTTAATTGAAAATTGAAAAATGGGTCAGGGAAAGTCAGGTAATTTAAAAATTGGGATTTTATGGCAACCCTGTTTTTCAATTTCTTCATTGAAAAATGTCGGTCTTGGGAAGACAGTTGAATTTTCCCGCGCGGTTCTGTTCGCACGTTTCTACCGCAGTGCTCCCAATCTTGCTCCCCAACCGCACTGCGCATGCGTCGCTCCGAATTTGTGATTGACTGCATAGCGCGCGCTTATTTAAAATGTTTAAAATATGCAAATTAATTGTTTTAAACAAATAATAATTAGAAAATGCATAAAAATACATTTTTCATTGCAAAATATACTTTTGCAGTCATGAATATGATAATTATTTGTTTTCACTGTTGAAAACGCATTATTCCTTCGGACATCGAAGAAAGATTTCAGCAGTGAAGTAAAATTATTATTATATCTATGACTGCGAAAGTTTATTTCGCAATGAAAAATGTATTTTTATGCATTTTCTGATTATTATGTGTTTACAAGAATTAATTTGCATATTTTGAACATTTTAAATAAGCGCGCGCTATGCAGCCAATCAGAAATTCAGCCCGACGCATGCGCAGTGCGGTTGGGGAGCAAGATTGGGAGCACTGTTCTACCGGCGAAAAGTCGAACAAAGAAAGCAATATGGCCGTGTGAAAAATTCGTGTTGAAAATCACCTTTTTTTCAAAAGAAAAAGCGATATTCCACGAGGACTTTCTATTTTTTGTCTTCACATTTCGACATTTTTTGAAAGAAAATAAGAGTCGTGTGTGTATTGAATGAACCTTTCTAAATTTCCGTTCACCAGGCTTCGCCTTTGGACAGAAAAGTGATACGCTCGCCTCTCTTTCGCCGCTCTCCTGACAACACATACAGCTCCTCTCCATTTGCCAAATTTTTGAGCCAGAAACCTGCAAAAATAGGTTTGTTATCACTTTTTTCATGAAAAATATTTACAGGTTGAATGCTGAGGTTTATTGAAAAGATTTAAACCACAGGTTCATTTTTGGTTATCAAACGCTGTAAAACGCATATAACCTGTCGAATTTCAGCGATTTCAGCTTTTATATTTTATTTACAATTACTGCTTTATTAAAGTGATGTGCAAATTTGTTGAATGAATTTTTAAGTTTTTTTTTAGTTTATAAAAATGATGTGAGGGGGTATTTGTTGATGTGCTCAGGGATGTTTTGAAATGTAAATATGTAGTAAATTTCGTGACACTTGGCAAAAAAGAGAAGTTCTGAGAAATCAGTGTAATCTTCTTATTTCGTAATAACTTTTTGTTAAAACCATATGTGTTGCTCTATTTTATCCTGCAAAATTCCATTAGTTGTGAAAAAGGGTAATTATTATTTTATTATGAGTGTTTTTTTATTGTCCTGTCAAATTTTTCTATTTGTTTCTAATTCTGAAATAGCGACACTTTTATTATTTATAAGCTGTATAGAGAAAAATTCACCTCTAAAGTGTCAATCATATTTTTCCAATGAAGATAACATCTAAAATTGGGGTGTGGATATTTTTAATATAGATTTCAAAATTTGAGGTTAAGTATATTAAGGTATATAGAGCTTTTAAATGTCCACGAATTTATGCAAATGCTTTTATTATTATGGTTAAAAATCGTAACTATTTGTTTGATAATTGATCTGTTTTGGTTGAGGATTCAAATTATTTTGTTGAAAATTTATCTTCTTTTCTTTAATTCGACTATTTTTGGTAAAAAAAAAATAAAATCCCTTTTGGTTGAAATATCAGATATCACTTTTTTCGTTGAAAATTCAACTACGTGATTGGAAGTGGAACTACTTATTTAAAAATTTACATATTTGGTTGATTAATCATTTTAGTTGAAAATTCGTTTTTTTCGATAGAAAATGATTCTTTTTGGTTAAAATTGGATGTTTCTAATTGATAATAATTTAATTATATGGCTGAAAATTAAACAACCTTGTTAAAATGTATCTTGTTTGGTTGAAAAGGAAATTATTTTGTTGGTAATTCCTTTAAAAATTCCAATATTTGTTTAAGAAATTCATGGACTTTGTGGCCCATTCATCCATTTTGATCAAGGTGTCTACCCTACCTGGAAAACCTGGAATTTTCAGGGAATTTTTATATACCTGGAAATGTCAGGGAATTTTTTTTTAAAGTCAGGGAAATTTTTAAGAGGTTGCCTACCTTTTTAAAAATTACAATATTGAATTGAATGAAAATGATTCTTCATTTGTGAAAGTATAGCTCTATTACTATATTGATCTATTTGGTTGAAAATTCGATCTTTTTGGTTGAATTCCATTATTTTTTATGAAAAATTGTAATCTTTTCTGTTTGAAATATCAGCTACCACATTTTTCGTTCCGAGTTCATATTTTCCGAAAGAAGATTTAATTACTTGGTTGAGAGTTACTATTTTGTTAAAAATTAATCTTTTGTTTTAAAGATTCATCATTTTAATTGAAAGTTAATCTCCTTGGTTGAAAAATGAGCTGTTTTGTTGAAAATTCGTTTTTTCTTTGGCTGGAAATTAATTTTTTTACTGAAAATTTAACTATTCCTGTTGCAACTTTAAAAATTTTGTTGAAAATTTGTTTGTTTTTTTCTTGTTCAAAATTATTTTTGTTATTGAAAATGTTACTATTCAATATTTAGTTGAAAAAATAGATTTTTTACTATTTTTATTTATTTTTTTATTCTATTATTATTTATTATTTTTTAATTATTTTTTAGAAAATTTTCACTTTTTTAGTAGAAATTAATCTTATGGATTGAAAATTAATCTTGTTTGTAATTTAATGTTAAACATTAATTTTTATTCGAAAGTTTAACTATTCAATTGTTGATTGACAATTTATCTTTTTAATTGAAAATTCATGTATTTTCAATAATATCGGTTGGTGGTAACCAAACCAAACTCCGTTCTTAGACTGTTCTTAGACTGTTCTTTAATATCTCGCTAGAGTATTAAAGATCTTTTGATTTTAAACTAATTTGTTTATTAATTTGACTACAGTATTATTGATGTGACGTCAGTTTTTATTAATGTTTTCTGACAATTTTTATTGACTTCAGGTAATTGTTTTTAGATTTTACCATATATTTTTTCAAATTGTTGTTTCGACTTAATTAACTTATGTTCATTTTATTAAAAACTTTTTAAAATTATTTTGTTTAGATCTTGAAAATGGCTCAAAGTCGAGCCGAAACGTTGATCGTATTAAAAATTTTGCCACCTGAATAGCAATGTGTTGTTTTTTTATAAGACTGTAAAGACCAAAAAATTTGATCACTTGGATTTCATGTATTTTATTGCGAATTCGTCTTATTTAGTAAAAATTAATCTTCTTGGTTGAAAATTCTTCTTTTTGGTTACAAAATTAACTATTTCAGTTGAAAATTTATCATTTCCGTTGAAAATTTATGTATTTTGTTGAAAAATCGTTTTTGTCGTAGAAAATTCATTTCCTTGGTTTACAATTCATGTATTCCAGCTAAGTATTCATCATTTTAGTTGAAAATTTATCTTTTTGCTTAAAAATAAAACTACTTGGTTGAAAGTTAAATAGAATTTGTTTTTAAAGTAAATTTTTTGTGTTTGCAAAATTAATTTTTTTAAATGAAAATTTAACTTTTTCATTTTTGGTTGAAAATTGATCTTTTTTAGTTCAATATTCAGCTATTTGTTTAGAAATTGATCTTTTTTATCTGAAAATTCAACTGTTTAATTGTGAACTGATGTATTTTTTTGAAAAATCGCGTTTTTGGTAGAAAATTAATCATTTTGGTTGAAAATTCAATTATTCCAGTTGAAGATTCATCACTTTGTTTGAAAATGTAACCATGTTTTTGAAAATTAGTTTTGTTTTTGTTGCAAATCAGTTTTTTCATATTTTTGTTTAAAAAATCAACTATTTCAGTTAAACATTAATCATTTCAGTTGAAAATTCATGTATTTTGTTGAAAAATCGTCTTTGTGGTAGAAAATTCATTTTCTTGGTTTGAAATTCAAGTATTCCAGCTAAATATCCATCATTTTAGTTGAAAATTCATCGTTTTGCTTGAAAATAAAACTACTTTCTCATTTTTGTTGAAAACTGATATTGTTTTGTTCAAAATTCAGCTATTTGTTTGAAAATTGATCTTTTTCAGTTAAAAATTCAATTTTTTCATTGAGAATTAATGTATTGTTTTGAAAAATCGTATTTTTGGTAAAAAATTAATGTTTTTGGTTAAAAATTCAACTATTTGGTTAAAAATTCATCTATCTTTTTGAAAATCAAAATTTTTACTGGAAAAGTTAGGAAATTAAATGGTTCAAATTGAATTCTATATATAGTGCCTACAATAATTTTACCAAAATATGCACTGCATTTTAAGTATAAGTATATAAAATAAAAATTTGTTTACATTATTATTCAAATTCATGGACTTTAAGAGAAAAATTCAAGAAGTGATTAATTAGGCTTTTAGTATTATTTAATTATTTAATTATTCGTTCGTGTTAAAATATTTAAGAATATCTTGTAATATTAATTGAATTCCTAGAAATTGAAAAAAACCTTATTTATAATAGATTCGTAAAACTGTATATATATCCGAGTCGATGGTTTTAAAATATACGAAATATTTGAATGGCTACATGCTGTGAAAAATTATACCTGGAAAAGACCTGGAATTGTCAGGGAATTTTTTTCCAGGATTTGAGTAGACACCCTGAAAATGATTCTTTTTGGTTAAAATTGGATGTTTCTAATTGATAATAATTTAATTATATGGCTGAAAATTAAACAACCTTGTTAAAATATATCTTGTTTGGTTGAAAAGTAAATTATTTTTTTGGAATCTTTTTGTTGGTAATTCCTTTAAGAATTCAAATATTTGTTCAAGAAATTCGTGGACTTTGTTGTTAATTCATCTAGTTTTATAGAAAAATTCATCTTATTGGTTGAAAATTGATCTTTTTGATTGAAAATTAGTTTTTTTTTATTCTATTGTATTTTATTGAAAATTTGAATTTTGTGAGAATCTTCTTGGTGAATTGCGATAAACTAAAGTTGAAGTTAATTTTATTATTATGGTTAAAAATCGCATCTATTTCTTTAAAAATTAATCTGTTTTGATTCAGGATTCAAATTATTTTGTTGTAAATTTATCTTCTTTTCTTTAATTCAACAATTTTTGGTATAAAATTGAAATCCTTTTTAGTTGAAATAACAGATATCACGTTTTTCGTTGAAAATTCATCTTTTTGGTTGAAAATTCGTGTACTTTGTTATAGATTCATCTATTTGGATACAAAATTCATCTTATTGGTTCAAAATTTATCTTTTTGGTTAAAAATTAGTTTTTTCTTATTTAGAATTAATTTTTTTAACTAAAAATGTAACTGTTCCACTTTTTGTTGAACGTTTATTTTAATTTTATTGAAAATTAATGTTTGTACTGAAAATTTAACTATTCTATTTTTATTTGGAAATTTATCTGTTTTAGGTGAAAATTCAACTTTTTGTTGATAATCAATCTTTTTTTTTTTGGTAGAAGAGTTCTCTCATTAGTCGAAACTTCATCTTTTTGGTTGTAAATGTATTTCTTTGGTTAAAAATTTATTTCTTTGGTTGAAAATTTAACTATTTTGTTGAAAATTAATTTCTTTTACTAACTGAAAATTTAACTATTTTATTTTTAGTAGAAAATTTATCTTTTCAGTTGAAAATTCATGAATTTGGTTAAAAATAATTTTTTTTTTCTAGTTGATTCATCTTTTTAGTTAAAAGTTCACTTTAACTATTCCACTTTTTGTGGAAAATTTACCGTTTTTGATAGAAATGTAATTTTTTTCTTTAAAAAGTTATCTATTTTGTAGAAATTTAACTATTGTATTTTTTGTTAGGAATTCATTTCTTTGGTTGAAAAAAAAATTGTCAGTTGGAAATTCGTTTTTGTTTTCGATAGAAAATTCATGTTTTGAGTAGAAAATTCGACTATTTGTTCAAAAATTAATATTTTTGGTTGAAAATTCATCCTTGTGACTAAAAATTAATGTCTTTGGTTGAAAATTCGTTTAGTTTTAGATGAAAATTAATTCATTTTGCTAAACTCGTTTTTTTTTGTTTAAAATTTAGTTTTCTGACTGCAAATTGAACTGTTATATTCTTGGTTTGTAAATTTATCTTTTTTAGTTAAAAATGTGTATATTTTATTAAAACTGTATCTTTTTTTGGTAGAAAATTAATCTTTTGGGTGTAAAAGAGAATTATTTTGTTGAGAAATCATATTTTTGTGTGAAAAATTGGTTGTTTCAACTGAAAATTGAATTCTTCTATTTTTTGTTGAAAACGCCTTTTTTATGGAAAAAAAACCATGAAAATTCGTTTTTTTAACATTTATTTTCTTAACATTTTAATTATTTTAATTTTTGTTGAAAATTCAACTAAGTAGTTGGTTAAAAATTTATATTTTTGATTGAAGATTCATCATTTTAATTAAAAATTGATTTCTTTGGTTGAAAATGTATTTTTTGACTTGAAATCGATATAAATTTATATAAAAAATGTCGATAAATTAAAGTTGAAATTAATTTTATTATTATGATTAAAAATTGCAAATATTTGGTTGAAAATTAATCTGTTTTGCTTGAGGATTCAAACCATTCTATAGAAAATTCATCTTTTTTGGTTGAATTCAACTATTTTTGGTATAAAATTAAAGTCCTTTTTGGTTAAAATATAAACTATCACGTTTTTCGTTGAAAATTCATCTTTTTTGGTAGAAAATTCATCTACTTAGTTGAAAGTGGAAGAACTTTGTTAAAAATTCATTTATTTGGTTGATGATACATCATTTTAGTTTGAAAACCTTTCTTTTCTTAAAAATTGAATTATTTTGTGTTGAAAATGATGTTTTCCAGACGAAAATTAACTTTATCGCTTTAACTGAAAACTTAACTCGTACACGTTTGGTTCAAAATTTATCTTCTTCAGTTGAAAATTTAACTATTTGGTTCAAATTCCTGTATTTGATTGAAATCACGAATTTTGTGGGAGAAAATTTAATCTTCTTGTTGAATAATTCATCTTTTTGGTTGGAGATTCCTTTGAAAATTCAAATATTTGGTTGAAATTTTTTCTTTTTAGTTGAAAGTGCGTTTTTTTTATTTAAAATTAATTTTTTTAACTGGAAATGTAACTGTTCCATTTTTGTCTAATATTTATCGTTTTTGCTAGAAATTTAATCTTCTTAGTTGAAAATTATACTATTTCGTTAAGAATTTACTTTCATTTTATTGAAAATTAATTTTCTTACCGAAAATTTAACTATTTGTTGAAAATTCGTTATTTTTTCGGCTCAAAATTTATTTTACTAACTGAAAATTATCCTACTTTATGTTTGGTGGAAAATTTATCTTTTTAGTTTAAAATTTATGTAATCGGTTAAAAATTATTATTTTGTTGGTTGAAAATTCACTTTAACTATTCAATTTTTTGTGGAAAATTTACCTTTTTTGATAGAAATGTAATCTTTTTCATTAGAAAATTATCTGTTTCGTTAAAAAATTTAACTACTCTATTTTTTGTTAAGTATTAATTTCTCTCATTGAAAAAAAAACAACTATTTAATTGAAAATAAGTTTTTTTGGTTGATGATTCATCATTTTAGTTGAAAAAAAATTTTTTTTGCTTAAAATTTTAATATTTTGTTAAAAATTATGTTTTCTAGTTGAAACTTAATTGTTTTAACTAAAAATGTAATTCGTACATGTTTGTTTCAAAATTTGTCTTCTCAAGTTGAAATTTCAAATATTTGGTTTGAAATTCCTATATTTTATTGAAAATTCTAATTTTGTGGGAGAATATTTAATGTTCTTGGTGGATAATTGATCATTTTGGTTTAAAATTCTTTAAAAAATTCAAATATTTCGTTGAAAATTCATGTAATTTGTTAAAAATTCATCTACTTTGGTAGAAAATTCATCTTATTGGTTAAAAATTGATCTTCCTGGTTGAAAATTAGTTTTTTCTTATCTAGAATTAATTTTTGTTAGCTGAAAATGTAACTTCCATTTTTTGTCGAAAATTGATCTTTTTTGATAAAAATGTAATCTTAGCCAGATTTTTTCGTTACGATTAATGGGATACGATTAATGGGATGAAAATTAATTTTCATACTGAAAATTTAACTATTTTATTTTTAGTTGTAAATTAATTTCTTGGTTGATAAAAAAACTATTTAGTTGAAAACTCGCCTTTTTTGTTGATGGAAAATTAATCTGTTTGGTTGAAAATTCAACTATTCCAGTTAAAGATTCATAATTTTAGTTAAAAATTGATCTTTTTGGTATAAAATATAACTATGTCAGTTGAAGATTTATCATTCATTTTATTTGAAAATTCGTCGCTTGATTTGAAAAAATAACTATTTTGTTGAAAATTCGTTTTATTTTTGTATGAAATTAATTTTTTTAACTGAAAATTTGACTATTCCATTTTTGGTAGGAAGTTAATCTCATTGGTTGAAAATTTATCTTTTTGGTTGAAAATTTATCTTTTTGTTTGAAAATTTATCTTTTTGTTTGAAAATTTAATTACTTTCTAAGAAAAGTTTGTTGGATGATAATCAATTCTTTTAAACATTCATCTATCTTGTTCAAAATTCAATATTGTTACTTGAATCCTTAGGAATTTGAAGTATTTCAAACTTAATTTAATATAGTATTTTCATTAATTTTCCCTAAAAGAATATACTTCCCTATTTTTGTGAAAAATCTCCTTCTTTTCCCTTTTTTACATGGTTTCTATACTCGCACTGAAATTTAAGCATATGAAGATAAAATAAAAATTTGTTTGAATTGTTCAAATATTTGTGGCAGAAAATTGGTTAAAAATTCAACTATTTGTTTGAAAATACATTCATTTTGTTGAAAAGTTGTCTTTTTGGTGGAAAATCAAACTACTTTGTTAAAAATTCATTTTCATGAACTGAAAATTGCAATTTTAGATTGAAAATTATTTTTTGTATTGAAAGCTTATATTTTTCAGTTAGAAATTCCAATGTATTGTAGAAATTTCTTTTTTTGGCTCAAAAACTCAATAATTTGGTAGAAAATTGGTTTTTTCATTTGAAAATTAATTTCTTGAAATTAAAATGTAGCAATTCCATTTTTGGTTCAAAGTTGATCTTCTCTATTTTGAAAATTCAACTATTCAACTATTTGGTTAAAAAGTTTTGTAATTTGTTAAAAATGTATTTAATTTGTTGAAAATTCGTCCTTTTTTTGTAGACAATTAACCTTCTTGCTTTAAAATTCGACATTTCGTTCAAAAGTTATATTTTTTGGCAGAAAGTTGGTTAAAAATTTACCTATTTGGTTGAAAATATATTAATTTTGTTGAAAAGCTGTATTTTTGATTGAAAATCAAACTACTTTGTTGAAAAATTCATTTTTGTATTGAAAGCTTATATTTTTTAATTGAAAATTCGAATGTATTGTAAAAACTTCTTTTTTTTTGGCTTGAAAATTCAATAATTTGATAGAAAATTGTTTTTTTCATTTGAAAATTAGTTTCTTGAAATGAAAGTGTAGAAATTCCATTTTTGGTTCAAACTTGATCTTCTTTATTTTAAAAATTCAAATATTTGGTTAAAAATGTATGTAATTTGTTAAAAATTCGTCCCTTTTTGTAGATAAATAATCTTCTTGCTTAAAAATTCGACATTTTGAATAAAATTTTTTCTCTTTATTGAGAAAAAAAATCTTTTTTGGTTGAAAACTCAACTCTTGTTGAAAATTCGTGTTTTCGGATTAAAGATTCAACTGTTTTGTAGAAAATTTGAATTTTCTCTGGAAAATTCAATAGTTTGGTAAAGAATTCAACTAATTGATCGAATTTTGAAGTACCTTGTTAAAAATTCATTTTTTAGTTAAAAATTCATCATTTTAGTTAAAGTTTTTTTTTGTTTGTTAAAAACTAGGCTTCAAAATTCAATAATTTAGGAGAAACTTCAGTTTATTCAATTTAAAATTAATTTTTTGAAACGAAAATGTAACTATTCGATTTTTGGTTCAAAGCTGATGTTCTTAATTCAACAATTCAACTATTTTGTTCAAAAATTATCTTATTTGTTGAAAATTTAAAATTGCGAAATTTAAAAATAAATTTCCTGCTCAGTTACAATTTTCTTTAAATGTGCAAAAACATGTTTTTTTTTTACTGAGTCATATGTACACATTAAAAAAAAGTTAAATATGTCGAACCTAAAATTTATTCAGCTTGAACCAAAGAAAACATTTTTTTATTTTGCTTTTCGGAAAAAAAAATTTTCGTGAGTTAGGATTTTTGGGATTTTATATCTTTTTTGCGATTTTAGAACGTTAGAAACACCACGAATATGAATTTTTCCCATGAATGAAAAATAATAACATTTTTTCTTTACTTGTTTTGAATCTTGGAAAGAAATATTTATGAGAACGACGTTAAACATATCAAAATTGAGTATTTAACTAATTTTATTTTTTTCCACTTTTTTATATCACTCTGGATGGATTTCCAACGATCTAAGTAGATCCAATTTTTAAAATTAAATCTTTAATGGTAGAAATAATTGAAAAATCATTGAAAATTATTTACAAATGCAACATTTCTTACAAAAAAGATTGTTCTTTTCTACATACGAAGATAAATGTTTAATTTTTCCCCGATTTTCCCTTTTTTCGTGATAAAGCCACCCTATTTCCCCTTTTTTGAGCTCCTTTTGCGCTGTGATCCCTAAAACCGTGAAAGTCGCTTGAAATTCTTTGAAATTCAGTAAAATCTTTAGAAATCTGATGAAATTCCTGAAAGTCCCTTTGAAATCTTGTAAAATCTTTTGAGAAATAGTTTAAAATATGTGAAATCTTTCGTAATCATTTTGAATCGTTTGAATTTCCTTGGGATCTCATGGCATCCCTAAGAAGTTTCGGAAATTACTTTAAATTCTGTAAAAATTTTGTAATTCATTGAAACGTTGGACGTTCTCAAAGTAAAATTCACCATTTTCTGCCTCTATTAAGGAGCTTTTTTTTTAATTTCCAACGGATGTTATAAATTAGTCAGTTTTTTAATTGAAAAAATTATTTCAGATTACTCACTTGCACATAACTGCTGCATCGTCCTGTGCAAGCGAAACTGGGAATCGGTTTCGGGACACATCCAGGGTACTGAAGAACGTGAATAACCCGGGTGATTTGGCATTCGTCGACACCAACGAGAGCTTTCACGTTTCCATACAAGCAGAGGATTATCAGCCCTGTGAGTCCTATTTGGTGAGTGTTAATAAATTCAAATTAAAGATTTATTTAAAATACAATTTTCGTTACACGTTTGAAAATCAAGCAAGAGCGCTTTATGCTTTTTTATTTACCGAATCTGTAGTATATGTCTCGAGCCCGAAGCATTTTACTAAGTGATCAGTATCCTACTGAGGTGCCAATTCAATTCTCTTGTACTTTTATACCTCGAGACCAACCCCATTTTATCCCTCTCTACTTAATCAGGAATAGGGGGTGACAAAGATTTTCTAATAAATTTCTGTTCGCGCAAGTGATTAAATGTTATTAATAATTTAATCCGATTTTCTCATTTAAGTATAGAGATTAATTTTTAATTTGAGAAAGTGAGATTATAATTTACAAAAAACGCAGCATAGCGTCGTTTATCGTACACATAAATAAATAAAATAATAAAAATAAATAAAAATAAAAAAAATAATAAAAATAAATGCTAGAGGAATAAATTCTTTTGAATAAAATTATTATATAGGTACTATATTGAATTCAATATGAAACGTATAAGATTTTCTACCAAAAGAGATGAATTTTTAACGAAAGAGTTGACTTTTTTTTTGCTACAAAGTGGAATGTTTTAGGAAACTTTAAAAAATGTAACCCCAAAAAGATGAATTTTCAATTAAAAACGTAATTTTCAACCATGAAAGCTTACTTTTCAATCAAATAATTAAACTCTAAAACAAAGAATATTAATTTCAGACAAAAAATAGATATCTTCAACCAAATATTTGAATTTTCAAGCAAAAGACAAGAGTTTTCAACAAAATAGTTGCATTTAACCAAATAGTTGAATCTTGAAGACAGAATGACAATTTTTCTTTGAAAACAGTTTGATTTTCAGTCGAAAGGGATACATTTTTTTCCAAATAGACAGATGTTCATTAAAACAGTTTAATTTTCAAAAAAAGATGATTTTTTAATCAAATAGTTTAATTTTCAGCAAAATAATTAAATTTTGTACCTACAATTTTGTATTTTCAGTTGAATAGATGATTTTTCAACTAAAAAAATCAATTTTCAACCAAATAGTTGAATTTTCAAATAAAAAAGTACATTCTTAACAAAAAATATAATAGTTCATATTTCAACCAAAAAAGAGTTTAATTTTTAATCAAAAACAGCTGAATGCAACCAAAGAATGTGAATTCTCAGCAAAAAATGTAATGGTTGATAATTTCAATCATTTTTGTTTTAATTCTAAATGAAAAACAGTAAAATTCAAGAAAAAACGACGAATTTTCAAAAAATTAGTGGAATTTTCAACCAAAAAACTTTTTTCAGTCAAGAGAGAAAGGAAAATATCAACCAAATTGTTGAATTTTTAAGTTCAAATTACGAATTCTCAACAAAACAGTTAAATTTCTAACAAAACATTAATTTTTACCAAATAGTGGAATTTTTTAACAAAATAATAGAATTTCCAAACTAAAAACAGAATTTTTTAACCCAAAAAGACAAATTTTTAACAAAAAGTTTAATTTTTAAGACAAAAAGATTATTTTTCTATCAACAGTTTATTTTTCTTCCCAAAAATATTAATTTTCATCAAAAAAGTTCATTTTCAACCGAATAGTTGAATTTTTGACTAAAAACGAGCAATTTCCAACAATATAGTTACGATTTCAACCAAAGAAATTAATTTTTAACTAATAAAATAAAATTTTAACAATGTAGTTCAACTTTCAATTATGTAGTTGAATTTTCAATTAAGAAGATTAATTTTCTATCAAAAAGACGAATTTTCAACAGAATACATGGATTTTGAACCAAATGGTTGAATTTCGAATTAAAAACGATCAATTTTCAACCAAAAATGAAATTGTGAAATATTTAGTAAAAAGAAATTAATTTTTAACAAAAAAAAACTAATTTTCAACAAAATAATTCAATTTTCACCAAAAAAGATGAATTCTCAATGAAAAATTTAATATTTGAATTTTCAACCAAAAATGATCAATTTTCTACAAAAAATAGAATAGTTAAATTTTCAGTTAAAAAAATTAATTTTGAACGACAGCAACAAAGGAATTTTCAACCAAAGTGGTAAATTCTCAACTAAAATGATGAATTCTCAACTAAAATAATGAGTCTCAAACAAAAAAATGAATTTTTAGCAAAGGACTTTAATCAAGTAATTGAATTTTTAATAAAAGTAGATAAATTCTGAACAAATGTAATAGTTGATTTTTCAACCAAAAAAGGTCAATTCTCAACAAAAACTGTAATAGTTGATACTTTCAACGCAACAAAAATATTTTTTATTTTAAATGAGAAACAGAAAAACAGTCGAATTCAAGAAAAACCGACAAATTTTTAACAAAAATACTATTTTTCTACAAAAAATTTGAATTTCCAACCCAAAAATATTAATTTTCAACAAAAAAGTTCATTTTTAACCAAATCGTTGAGTTTTCAACAAAAAACTATCATTTTTCAACAAAATCTTGACGATTTCACCAAAAGAGATGAATTTTTAACAAAGTAGTTCAAATTTCAACTAAGTAGTTGAATTTTTAATCAAGAAGATTTCTTTTTTTACCAAAAAAGACAAATTTTCAACAAAATAAATGAATTCTCGATCAAATAGTTGAATTTTGAAATAAAAACGATCGATTTCTGACAAAAAATTGTTTAAATATATTGTAAAAAGAAATCAATTGTCAACCGAAAGAAGATGAATCCTCAATGAAATTTTAATATTTGAATTTTCAACTAAAAAACGATCAATTTTTAGCAAAAAATGGAGTAGTTAAATTTTCAGTTACAAGGATAAATTTTCATTTAAAAATGATCCATTTTCAACAAAAAATGGAGTAGTTAAATTTTTATTTGGAAAAAATTAAATTTTATGCCAAAAAAAAACTGAATTTTCAACAAAATAGTTAAATTTTCAACAAAAAATGATGAATTTTCAATGAAAAATTTAAAAAAAAAAACGATCAATTTTTTGCAAAAAATGGAATAGTTATATTTTCAGTTAAGAAAAGTAATTCTCAACAAAAATTACGAATTTTTAAGAATAGTATACAATAATAATAACAATTTTAATAGTTAGATCTTCAGACAATTAAATGATTTTAAAAAAATAATAATAATTTGATGTTGATTGTTTTTTGTCTACCGGTCTAAGAACAATATTTTGAATACTGATTTTCATTTCTAAATTGTGAAAAAATTGCTCTCAAGCTCCGCTGGGATCCGAACTCAGGTCCTCTAGATTGCTGGTCTGGTGCTCGTACCAATAAAAAAACCGTAACATCAAAAATATAATTTTATCAAAATAATTTAACTTTCAACCAGTAGTTAAATTTTCGACCAAAAAATGTGACTTTTTAACAAAATCGTTCAATTTTCAACAAAATAATTACATTTTTAACCGAGCAGTAGAATAATAATGATATAATAATTATAACGATCAATACGAAAAATAATAGAATTTATAATAATAAAAATATCCCCCGCGGAATAATTGGTGTACAATCTGTTTTAAGTAGATTATTTCTGTTTTGATTATCTTCAACCAGAATATTTTTATAGAGGAGTAACAATATTCAAATTAAAAAATAATTATTTCATTCTGTGATAGGATCTACTTTGTGTACTTAATTTATTTGCTATACAATATTTAATATTTTTGAGTAGAATATATTTTGTGTCCTGGTTTAAAGGAAAAGAATTTCAATTTTTTAGTCATATTGCAAATTTTAAGAACCCCTTTTAAGTGCTACCATTTTGATGAACAAAATAAATTAATTGTGTCAATTTTTCGAATAAGAAAACTGATTTTTGCTTTTACTTTTGAATAATTGTAAGACAGGGAATGATAAAAAGTATATTTTTAGCGGAATTTGAATTGTAGAAGGACATTCATAATTTGTTTAGCTAGTGTAATTTTTGCGAGCGGTGATTTAATATTCTATGATAAATTGATTTCCTGAAAAGGGATATTGTATCAAACCACTTTCATCACCCCTTGTACTTTGGGAAACCCTACTGAGCAACATGCTTCAAACAATCATTTAATGCTTTATCGCTGTTCACATCTAATATGTCGATTAAGTACTCACGTTTTTATTTTTCTTCCTGTTACTTAAATATTCAAAAATTTTATTGCAAATTTTTAACAACGATCACTTTAACATTATTTTTAGTGTAAAGATTACTTTTCCGAGATAGCTAAATTATTTCTTCTCATTTTTGATACTAAATATTAATTTTGTACACAAAAGACATATCGGATTTTGAAAATAATTTTCTAACTATAAAGTCTACTCATATTTCTCTTGGAAATGGAAGGCTTTTTGAGTAGTAAAAAAATGATTGTGTAACATAGTTTGTCTTATAAAATTTGAATTTAAAAAAGCTTAAATTGTTTCAATAAGTAATGTGTTTTGTAAAAATTAAAAAAAGTCAATAATCAATAGCCTAACAAATTTATTTCCCTATGTTTCCTTTCTTGAACAACAAATAAAATTATAAAAATTAAAATATTAAGAAACCCTTTCTATCTTGCAGTAACATTTTTCTCTTAGATTCGTTTTCATAATAATATTTAGAATGCATTTCCCAAGAATATAATTCTGAAACTATTGTAGTAATAAATAAATAAAGGACAAGTAAAGTAACTTAGAATCAGTATTTATAAAATATTTTATTGCACATAATAATTAAAAGCAATCAGTATTAAACATACATTACATATTCATTTTCGATACATTTTTGTTGATTACAGAACTAAATAAGCACCAGACACTTCCATTTATTTATTATCACAGTAAAGTGCTGTTTCATATTTTTTCTATGTTTTATCAAACTTGTTACTACAGAGATCTAGAATCGTAATGCATAAACCTTTCGTAAAATGTAAAATCACTTTTAAAAAAATTCAACTAAACTTGGAGAACCTATCGTTCTGAGTTCTCCATAATTTTGTCACATTCAGGATCCTTTTATCTTGAAAAGCCTCCACATTTGTTACATTTGCATTCGGCTGGCTCCCTCAGCTTTATTTCCATAGTTCCGAGGACTTCCCCTTCGAGTCTCACTCCATCTGCATCGTAACAATGATCCAGAAGTACTATTCTTTCCTTTAGGTAACTTTCCCTACAGCAGTAGCATTCCTGAAAAGAAGATTATGTTTTAAAATATGAAATGTTACGACAAATGTTTCAAATGTTTTAATTAGGTTTCTTTGGGACTTTTAGATTCTATTTACCTTCAAAAATCCTGTGCTTGTTTTCACACTTGGTTGTACCTGAGAATTGCAAGATCCTTCGCATTTTGTAACCATAATATCGCTACTGCAAGTTCTTATCAAGCCTCCTGTTTCATCTTTCTCATCTGGAATCAAATAATTTCTATTTTATTCTTCCATTTTGAATAAATTGAAAAATAAAAAGGCTATATCATAAAAGTAAATAGGTAAATAAACTCTAGATTAAAATGACAATTGTTTTTAAAAAGTATGTTAAGTACAAACTTGATTAATACCTTTTGCAATATGAATTTCTGACTGGAGAGTCTCGCAATTCTCTTCGGCTTCCACCTGAGCAAGAGCCCCACTTTTAAGAATCGAAGATATCGCTAAGATGTACATGGTAACTTTTAACATTATAGGACTTTTAGTTTTAGTTTGTGAGATAGAAAAAAAATCAGGACGATATTTGAAAAACTATATGGTAGAGTTTTGATCAAAGCTGTCCAGAAGAGTGAAGGAAGAAAACTCGAATCGGAAGCTTTTATAAACTGCTTTCCCACCTAGACCTCTGGGGTGTCGACGAACTCCTGCTATGACCTAATAGCATTCCTTATCTGGGTTCACTTCCCTGTACTTTCGTAGGTAGAAGATTTCATTTTCCTGACATAGCACTTTATTTTCACAATATTTTGCATTAAGCGGCTAATGGGCTTTGTATGTCGTGTTGTGTGATGTAAAAAATATGTTCTATTAACGCATCTCAAGATATTGCTATAAATGTTTTATATTAAAGTTTCCCTTATTTTCAAATTGTCAGCTTCAAAGCTCGTAATTTAACATAAAAAGTATAATTTTAAGGCTCAAGATGAAGATTCCTTTTGGGAAAATTATCAGTTTTATTATTATATTTACATTATCGTGCAGCATCATATTTTCGGAAAAATATTTAGTTGGAAGTAACACTAAGAAGTTTAAAAAAAAAAGAAATTATCACAATTCGTAATTATCCTAAAATTAACTTAATCAATTAATCAGTAATGATAGTCGTTTTTTGTTTTTTCTCCATTTAGAAAATGTTAATGATCACTTCTCGTGCTTCCCGGACAACTTTCCCTCAAATCGTCTGCATTGTCGTAAGCAACACCGCACCAAATGCAGTACATGTACTTTCCTCTCAAATATTTCGTGAGGATTTCCAACTTTTCACTATCTTTGAGCTGCTCTTCTTCATCATCATCATCGTCGTCATCATCCTCATCGCTGCTTTCACTCTCCTCGAATTCTTTTCCTTCTTTCTCTTTCGGAAACCAAAACCAGGTTTCGTGTGCTTCAACATTGTTTCGGACGTCTAACTGCTCGCAAATTTTCTGACTTTTTCGCAAATCCATGCCTGCGACCTGCTCTGCCTTTTTCTGGGCGAGTCGATTACGAAAATCGGCTGTATCCAACTTTTCTAGTTTAGCAAGAGGATTTGCGTTGCGAGATTTGATTTTAACCTTTTCTTTTCCGAGACCTTGTCTGTTATTTTTCAAATCGACGTTAATGGGTTCGGCAATTCCTGATTCTTTTTTCCCTATTCCTTTGCCGGGTTTGTATCCCATCCTCATGAGCATTTCAAAGCCTGGAAAATAAAGTAAAGATGGTTACAGGATTCAGAATCTTTCCTCTATTGTCGAAAAAATTACACTTTTCCTCTTTTTTTTTAACATACGATATTTAAAAATACAATTGTTCGTTTTATACCTACAAAATTATTCTATTCCAAGTTAGAATATGTTACCACAAGTAAGGACAGTTTTTTCGTTCAAGTTACAGAATTATCTATTATAATTAATTGAACTGTTTTTAATTTGACTAATTTCACACTAAACTATTTAGTATTTAAATAAAACTTTAAAGCTGAAATATTTTCTTATTTTTTTAGTAGATGTTTAATATTTTCTCTTTAAATAAACATTCCGTGTAATATTTAATTAATGCAAAGATTTACTCAAACTTAAGTGAACCTGTTTCTCTTACTTTTTCTCAAATTAAGAAACTTCAAAGTAATAGCGTTTGAAATTGAACAATTTTTATTTGATATTATTAGACAATTTCTAGACATTTTAAATTCAACAATTTCTGAATTATCAATTTCACATGTAAATTTTTCAAATATAAACAATTGCTCATTGAAGAATAAAAAATATTGGCATCCATGAAATTTATTAAATTATTTAATTCGTTCCAAACATTTTGAGAAATCTTAATATTCAAAAAATTCGTATTATGGATTTTTTAATAGTTTTAAAATAGTGAATTTTAATGAAACTGTTTATTTAAACAATTTAATGAATAATTTAATTTATCCAAGAAATTTCAAATTATTTCTACATATTTTAATGGATTTTTACGATTTCTTAAGACTTAAGGGACTTTGAGGTGTTTTAAAGAATTTCTAGAGAACTTAGGAAATGAATTAAATTTTATTTCACGGGATATGAAGGACATAGAAAAATTTCAAAATATTTCAAGTGATTTCGTTTCAAAAAAGTTTAGAACGTTTTGCGCGAGAGCATTTTATTTTAGCGAGTTTTTAAAGAAAAATTTAATGAATAATTTTTATTTAATTTATATACAAGGAATTTCAAATAATTTCAACTTATTTTAATGGATTTTTACGAACAAATTTCAAAGGATTTTAAGCTATTTTAAAATATTTATATTTCTTTCGTTGAAAATTAATTTTTTTACTGAAAATTTATCTGTTTTAGGTGAAAATTCAATTATTTTGTTGAAAATTCGTTGTTTTTTTGTTGTTGAAATTTTATTTTTCTAACTGAAAATGTAACTATTCTATTTTTAGTTGACAATTGTCCTTTTTAGTTGAAAATTTATCTATTTTGTTTAAAATTAGTATTTTGCTAAAAAAATTAATCGTTTGGGTTGAATATTAAAATATTTTGTTAAAAATTCATTCTTTTGTTTGAAGATTCATCATTCAAGTTTAAAAATGCATTTCTTTAACTGAAAATTGATCTATTAAACTTTTTGTGCAATATTCAACTTTTTTGAAAGAAATTGAATCTTTTTGATTTAAAATATTTTTTATTCATTTAAAAATTAATTTTTTACTGAAAGCTTAACTGTTCTATTTTTGGTTGAAAATTTCACTATTTTGTTACAAATTCTTTTCTTTTTCTCTTGAAAATTTATTTTCAACAACTGAAAGTTTAACTATTCTATATTTGCTAGAAATTTTATCTTTTTTTATTTTAAAATTAATGTATATTTTGGAAATTTGTTTATATTTTGGGTAGAAAATTCTTTTGTTTGGTTGGAAATTCAACTATTTGGTTAAAAATAATTTTTTTGGTTTAAGATTCATGATTTTAGTTGAAAATTTATTTCTTTGCTTGAAAATCTGAATGTTTTGGTGAAAATTCGTTTTTTAAAGTTGAAAATTAATTTTTTTTTTACTCAAAATGTTACTATTCGATTTTTACTTAAAAAATGATCTTTTTTAGGTGAAAATTCATTTATTTTGTTGAAAAGTTGTCTTAATTGGGTTAAAACTCCACTTTTTTGTAGGAACTTCGTCTTTTTGGCCTGAAAATTCAACATTTAGGATTTAATTCTTAATGACAGCATTTTTAGTTGAGGACATATTCTTCATTACGAGAACGATTCAAAACATAAAAATTGTTTATTTAACAAATTGTATGTTTTCTCGAACCAAGTTTAAAAAAAATAAATTCTTTAATGGCAGAAATCATTAAGAAATAATCTAACATTATTTAAAAACTATACAATTTCTTGTTAAAAGATTATTTCTTCTTTTTCAAATGCAAAAAAAAGTATTTAATCTTTTCCCTATTCTCCTTTTTTTTCTTTTGTTTGAAGCTAGTTTTGATTGGTCAATTTTATTATTTTTTACCTTTGTTTTCGCTAGTAATTGCAGACGAGAGCCCTTCTTCTCGCTTTTCTTCTTCTACCACTCGAAGTGGTTTCCTTTCTTTCAATTTTGCTTCTATTTCCGCTTTCTTTTTCAAAAGTTCCATTTCCCTTTTGTCTTCAGGACGAAAAATTAAACTCGGAGCCGTATATTTCTGCGACTCCTGCAGGAATTTGTCGGACATGTAATCCTCCTCGTCCGACATGATTTTTCTACAAACAAATACGATTTATTTTATATTTTGCTTTTTAGAAAAACTCAATTTGGACAATTTTAAAGAATTTAGTTGTTTTATATTGATAATTTATTATTGATAATTTAAAGTTAAAGGGAGCTATTTTGTATGATTATTTTTTATATAATTAAGCATTCAGATTAATGAAATCAAGTAACAAATAAAGAGAAAACTAACTTTTGAATGGTAATTTAACTTCTAGAAGACAAAATATCGATATTTCTAAAGTATTTAATTTAATATAATAAATACAACTAATATTACATTACATAAATTTAATAAATCATTTAACAAATTTAATGTAATATACTTAAAGGTATTGGGTTATATTTAGTAATTAATTATATTCATTAATATTTAATTCATTTATGTTGAAAATTCAACAACTTTGTTAAAAACTCATAATTTTTGGTTAAAAACTTGTCTTTATGGGTCGAAAATTCACCTATATCGCTGAAAATTAAATTTTTTATTGAGAATTAATATTTTCGGGTTGAAAAGTCAACCGTCTTGGAATTTAAGAATTTTTCTTCTTTCTTGACTGAAAAATATTTCTTGGTTGAAAATTCATCTCTTTGGTTAGAAATTTCATTTTTTTGTTAGTTTAAAATGCCAATGTTTGGTTGAAAATTAATCTGTTTTGTTAGAAAATGGTTGAAAATCGAAATACTTTATTAAGAAAATAATTTTTTGGCTGAAGATACATCATTTTAGTTGAAAATACATATCATTGATTGAAAATTAAGTTTTTAAATCAGAAACTAAACTATTTCATTTTTGGTTAAAAATTCAACGATTTGATTTGAAATTCATATGATTTGTTGCAAATGCGTCTTTTTAATATAAAATTAATCTTTCTTGGTTGAAAATACATCTTCTTTGTTAAAAATTTAATTATTTTGTTAAAAATTCAAAAATTCGTTGAAAAATCAGCCTTTTCGGTTGAAAATTACAACTGTTTTGTGGAAAATTCGGCTTTTTGAATTGAAAATGCAACTGTGTTGTTGAAAATTCGTCTTTTCTACTGAAATTTCAACTACTACATTTTTCGTTAAGAATTCATCTTTTTTTGTTGAAAACTCAACTAATCGCTCAACAATTTAACAATTTCGTGGAAATTTTTTTTTTTTTGTAAAAAGATTCTCAGCAAGTGTTCTGAATTTATAGTCGGTCAAGTATTGAAAGGCTTTCTTTTTAAAATGATACAATTTTGGATTATTTAAAAGAAAACCAAATAATTTTGATTTGTCAGCATGAAATTATTTCATGTTTAATTTAAAATTCTCCAATTTTTAACGATTTAAATTTGAAGCGACAAAATGTTAAATTTTTAATCAAAATTGATACAATTTTTAATTATTTTAATCAAAACCAAATAGTTTCGAATTTCGTTACCATGAAATTATACCAATTTTAGCCTTTTCTATTATACAATTATTTAGCAATAAAGGATTTTAATTGAGAATTGTATAATCTTTTAGAATTGTAGATTTAAACCGATAAATGTTGAACGTTTAAATTTTAAATTCAATTTCATACAATTTGAATTATTTGAAGAGAAATCAAATTGTTTGGAATTTTGCTATCATGAAATTATTCCAATTTTAGCCTTTTCTATTATAAAATTATTTAACAATAAAAGATTTTAATTCAAAATTGTATAATTTAGATTTGGAACGACTAAATGTAGAACGTTTAAAATTTAAATTCTAAATCCAAATTTATGCAATAAAAAATTATTTAAATTAAAACCAAATAGTTTTGAATGTTATTATGATGATATTATTCCACTGCTAATCTTTTCTATTATAAAATTTTTTAGTAATAGAGGAGTTTAATTAAAAATTTTAGATTCGAAACGACAAAATCTTGAAGGTTTAAATTCTTAAACCAATTTTTTTTTTTCAATTTTGAATAATTTAAATAAAAACCAAATAACTTTGAAGTTTATTATCATGACATTTCAATTTTAACCTTTTCTTTTTTTAAATTATTTAGCTATATAAGATTTTTATTTAAAATTGTATACTTTGAAAGATTTAGATTCGGAACGACTAAATGTTGAACATTTAAATTCTAAATTCAAATTTATACATTTTTTAATTATTTAAATTAAAACCAAATAGTTTTGAATTTTATTATCATATTATTCCACTGCTAATTTTTTGTATTTTCCAATTATTTACCTGAAAAGGAGTTTATTTAAAAATTGTATAATTTTGAACAACTACAATAAAGGATTTTAATTGAAAATTATGTAATTTTGAACAATTTAAATTTTGAATGACAAAATTTTGAATGTTTACAATTTGAAATTCTAAATTCAATTATTCTCAGTTTTGAACTATTGAAATGAAAACCAAATAACTTTGAAGTTTGTTAACATGCCATTATTTTCATTTTAACCTTTTCTATTTTACAATTTTGAGCAATTTACATTTGTATCGACGAAATGTTGAACGTTTAAATTCTAAATCCAATTTTTGTGAATTGCAGTTAGTTTCAGTTACTATTCATTTAATTTTGATAATTTGAATATTAGTTTTATCAATTGAATTTATTTATACGATAAATGATAAAGAAATAATAAAGCAAGCAGTCTAATTTCGTTTGTTTGCACAAATTTGAGGTTATGTTTCGAAATTGATTAACGCCTATATCGCCTTTATTGTATAATTTTATTCAATAAATTCCTTTAAATGTGTAAATTACTCTTTAAAAAACAGAAAGAATTAGTATTTTCTAACAAATATAAGGGAAATAGAGTGTTTTTTGTAGTGAAAATTCGAGTAAAAATGTCATTTGGAGTTGAACGGGAATTCGTTTATAGATTTGAAGAAAAGATATAAGAGTTGTTCGTACTTACGTTTTGAGAACCAGTTAATGAATATCCGCCTTTTTCGACCCTTTCTCAATTATATTTCAATTGTCCAGACCTATTTTAATGCTGTTACAATTGTGTGAAATACTGCGCTTTTAATTTTTACTTTGAGGTTATGTTCCGACGACTAATCCGACGCGAAGACCGCGAACTGCATCCCAAAACATCTAAGAACTGTCGAAAAAACATTTGCCCTCTCTGTATTAACGGGACAGACAGGTGACTCCAAATATGAATAGAATATTGATCCCTGGCTGAACTTTAAAGTTTAAACGGTACATGAATTCCTCTCGAAATAACAGATTTTATTTTCTCTGCAAAACTTCATTTTTTTAGAACAAAAAGTTATTATTTACTTTTTTTAAGAAAAAGCGAAGAAGGCAAAGGAGAGCTATTTCGGAACAGACTTTGTTTTTTTATGTAAATTTTTTTCTTCCTCAAATTTTCATGGAACTTGAAGCAAAAAATTTAAATTTGGAATTTTTCCAAAAGTATTTGAGAATACGAGTTTTTTTGTAATTTAAATATGAATAAAGTATAAACGTTACAACTCGAATGAAGTACAATCTGGAATTGTTGAATGAACGACGTGGCAATGAAAAATAACAAAAGCTTTTTTTCTTGATTAAGAATGACGTAAGAGAAAGTGATACGTGCTCGAAAACTTTTGTTCCATACTGATTATCTCAGATTCCTCGTACCAATTATACTTTGAAATCCAATTTTGAGCAACTGATATTTGTGAATATAAGTATGTATATATTAAAATCATAAATAAATTATTAGTTTTCGATACATCAGGGTGTC
>CAKNXH010059884.1:161376-171630 GCA_932178445.1 Andricus quercusramuli | reverse complement strand
GCAAATGATAATGTGTGATACGGCAAAAAGTTTCATCCCTATATCTTTACCGGAAGACTGCTTACTTTCACCCCCAAACTCGTAAAGAGATAAAAATTCTCGAAAAAAAATTTCCAAAAACCCTCTTAACACTATGTCGTCAAATTTCTTTCCAAATATTACTAGCAAATGATAATTTGTGATACTAAAAAAAGTTTCATCTCCTTATCTTCACCGCACTGAAAAAAATAATTGGTTAGGACAACTAATAAAGTAGTAGGGCCAACTACTTTAGTTTGTAAAATATGCCGCTGCTATTTAACTGGTTGGGGCTACTACTTTTATTCGCAAGATTGGTAGTAGTTGTCCTTACTACTTTACTTATTGTCGCGACAACTTTAGATGGTACATACTATTTTCAGGTAGTAAGCCTTACCACTTTAATTAGTAAGTCCTACTATTAAATTAGTTAGTCTTAAAAGTAAGTTAATTGATCTCACTACTTAAAGTAGTAATCCTCACTATTACAATTAGTAAGTTTTACTATTTAAAATAGTAGTCCTTACTGTTAAAATTAGTGGGTTTCACTATTTAAATTAATAGTTCTAACTATTAAAATTACTGGGTCGTGGACTATTGCGAAGTTAGAACTTCTCAGTAGTAAAATTATAGTAAATTTTACTATAATTTCTCTATAGTGGACACAAGAGCGTCCTCAGGACTTCCTATAGAGACCAGGTCCTGATAAAACGTCATGTCGAAATACGCACCCACATGCCCGTCGGGATGTTAATGATAAATTACTATAATTCCGAAACACAAGAACTCGATAGGAGAACAAGAACACAAAAATTCATACAAGGTCAGTTTCGGGGGTTGCCTCGCAGTAGCCGTGCACTAAATTTGTCGTTGGATGAATGGTGCGGAGTGGCCACGCATTGTTGACATTGCCTGTGCGCTGAGAAACTGATTGAGCCAGCAGTTTGAGGAAGAACAAGATCAGTCGGCCTTATATTGGAGTTCTTTGTCACTACTACACAATTCACAAAAAGGTTAAGATAAAAATGGCGACGATCGATAACATGACGCGATATTTCGGTGCGAATGTTGGCAGCACTGCTCAGGTTTCAGTTCTGCCAATGTCGCCAAGGAGAAAAACTTGTAACTGCTACTACTTTTAGTTCTTGGAAAAAAAATTTATGGTAAATGTGACTACTTTATTTGTTGTGACTAGAATTACTATCGTTACTAATATAACCTCTGTAGGACTACTAACGGCAACTTGTTGCCGCACTAAACTGGTTAGTTACTTTTACCATCGAAGTGGTTGTCGCATCTAATACCATCTCTACTAATAAAGAGCTTCTTGTCACAACTAACCATTTTTTTCAGTGCGGCAGACTGCTTATTTTCACCCCCAAACTCGTTAAAAGACAAGAATTCTTGAAAAAAAATTTCCAAAAACCCTCTAAATGTTCTGTTTTCAGATTTCTTTCCAGATGTTGGTAGTAAATGATGAAAGTTGATACCACCAAATTTTCCATCCCCGTACCAGGCCTGTAATTTGGCGTTTTTTGAATTCTTTGAAATACCAAAATTGTAGAAAAAATTGAAGTCTTCGCTAAGGCGTGGAGCAAATGTTAGGTTGATTCTATTAACATTTATTTCAAAGAAATGAAGTTTTTTTTTAATTTAACTAAGTGTGTTTAGAATTCATATAAAAATTTGTTTGAATGAACCAAATATATTATTTTTAGCTTAAATACAAAAACATATTACATATTACGAACGGGCGAGATCGGTTACAGGTTGAGGTAATTTATGGTAATAGAAAGAAAAGAATGGATATAATCCTAGAAATACATTTAATATAGATTTTTTTTACAAAACTTACATAAATATTGGTCATTATTTGGTTTTCTAAGCTGTTCAGTCTCAACGTTAATATCTATCTCATCGTCAGAGTTCATATCACCAATGTTCACACAATTGAGGTGAATTATATTTAAACACTCCGTACACGTGATTTGATTTTTATCGCTTATATAGGAACACATACAATAAATACATAAACCTACAATATCCTCTGCTTGAAGAAGCAATTGTTTCGCTACTTCTTTTCGATGTTCTGGTAGATTCATTACTAGGTTCATTTTTATATTATTACCTATACATTGCATATGTGACATGCTTTGGTATGGTCTCGTACTTCCATAGTACATTGTTTTCCATTGCCCTTTTTTCATTTTAATATCTTCAATTTTCACATAATCCCGCAAAGCAATTTTGCAGATAAACAACTCGTAGCAATTTATTTTATCAAGTATATTTCGAAACAATATATTTAAAAGTTATTGCCGTTTTCAGGCTTAAAAACTAAGTTTTTAAAACTACACTTGTAATAGAAATGTAAAATATTTAAAAACACAAAAGGAAAAAAGATATAATAAAAATACTTTATAAATCCAATAAAAGGAAACGCAAACTCAAAAGTAAAAACGAGATAATAATAAAAAGTACGTTATGAAACGAATAAAAGGAAACACAAACACTAAAAAAAAAGTTTGATGCTGGGCTCTACAAAACGATGGTACCTTACCAACGATTCAGGAGATAATAACTACCAAAAATGAATATTCTGAAAATATCAAAACATAAGCTCTCATGTACACAGCTTCGTGTGACCTCTAGGCGTCCTCTGTAGTCCTCAAAAAATAATCCAGGGCTGGCGAAACATGTTCAGTACATGTGAGCATTGAATAGTGCAGCGGGCGTGATTATTCATCATGTTCAGGGTTGTTTCAAAAAATGATGTTTACAGTGTAGAATAAAAAGAATGTCTATCATTTATTTATTATAAATATATTATATATATTATATGTATTACCCACCATACCGTTTTCAGGTGGGTAGTACCAATCACCGTACCCACCTCTTCTGCGGGTCCTGAAACGATCCACTAATCGACACCTGTTTGTGAAAAATACTTTTCGTAAACAGATCCAATAATTATTTAGATTTTTGTGCGTTAAATCTATTTTTTTCGAGTCAATCGATCTTTAATTTGCACGAGCATTACCTGGAAAAGTCATGGAATTTTGAAACCAGACTTGCCCAACGCTGGAAAACGCGATAAGTGTTGACCTAAATTTTCAATAAATGGAAATTTTTAAATAATATGTGAGCAAGTTATGACGATTTAAGGTTTGAAAACTGATTGATCTTCGAAAAATAGATTTTACATTTTTCTTATTATAGCTAAGCATTTGATTAAAAAATGTAAGTATAAAAAAGTTCCTTTTTGTTATTCTTTTTAAGCGTATAATTAAAAATAAGTAATTTTGAGAATTGAAACATTTCCATTTATTGATACCAAAGTATTTTCGACCGATCCGTGGAATCTATTAGTCCTTTTCGAGAATTTCTGAAGTGAAAAGAATGCAATTGCAGTTGCCATTAATAAATAAAAATATGTATTGGATCATAACAGATCTAGTGACTTGATCGTTTTAAGCATATTGTGAAAATATTATTTCTCATACATGTTAAAATTTTGTTCATATTATTTTTAAACGGCATTGTAATTAATGATAACTAATATTTTTATTGTTAAAATACAATTATTTATGAATGAAAATTATTATTACATTTTTAGTATTTCAAAAATTCCCGCGAAATACGACTAATGACGTAATTGTGCTTGCGAAGAATTGAGGCCTCGACTCGCCTGACTTTTCGTCCGCTGTATGATTAAGCCACGCCCCTAACGCAAGAATTATTTTTCGGGCCTCTTCGGCCTGAACGCGAAGTCAAAGTGGAAGAGTAGAGGAGCGTTGACTCATAATGAAATTTTTTCAATTCGCAAAATTAATTTCAAACAAAGCACAGAATTGCACAGAATAACAAAAGAGAATTTTTTTCTATTAAAATTTTTTTCTCATAGTAATATTTGGAAAGAGATTTGACAACGGAGTATTAAAAGGGTTGTTGGAAATTTTGTTTCGAGAATTTTTGTATTTTAACGAGTTTGGGGGTGAAAGTAAGCAGTCTTCCGATGAAGATATGGGGATAAAACTATTTTCAGTATCACGAATTATCATTTGCTAGTAATATTTGGAAAGAAATTTGACAACAGAGTATTTAGAGAGTACTTGGAATTTTTTTTTTTTTAGTTTTTTTTTAGAGGCCAGGAGTTGTAAAAACACATTTGAGGGGAAAATCCAACGTGTGAGCATTTATTTTATTATTTTAGAGCCATTTAGGCAATAAAGGACGATTTCTAATTAATTTTAAAACAATTTAGATTTTCGTTTATAAAATTTGCAAATGGCAGTTACATTAAATTTACTTATATGTAACTATAGATATATGGGAAGACTCCAATTCCGTGAAAACTTTTGATTTTAATAAGGTTTCTCTTTTTCATTTCGAGCATAGAAATGTAGAAGTCAAATCGATTACTGTAGCACGTTTGCATTCTCTTGTTTGGGACAGCAGTGTTCCCAAGCTATAAGGAAGCAACGTTGTACCACATTTTAAAATAGCGCCGCTGTGGCGTTAAAATCGTGGTTGTGTTGACCTACTACACCGAACGCTACAGCTGTCCTGAAGGGTCTAGCCGGATAAGATAGTCAAATCTGCCTTGTAGGGAACCTCTATAACTAAATACAACCTCATATTCGGCATGTATAGAAACCCTTTTTCCTAGATTTTCAGACCCCTAGATCCCCATGGGGCAACATGGGACGCCATTGAGTGCTGGCGAGTTTTTTTGCAATATCTCGGTCAATTTTTGAGCTAGGAAAAATAAAAAAAAACAAATTGTAGGGTTTTTCAAGCCCTATAAAGCTATAAAGCCGAACAAATTTTTCGCGCGAAATTCAAATTTTTACAGGCGTCTGAAAACTTCAACAATTTTTATATCGGAAACAAAGACCGACTCCTCGCTAAAAAAAAATTATGTTATGTATTTTTGGCTAAAAAATTCCTGTGACTTTTTTAAGATTTTTAAAAGTGGTGGAACGACCTCAAAAAAAAATAAAAACTACTAAAAACTGCGTTTTTTGCCTCTAGCTCTTTCTACATAATTCCTACTATGAAACCAATCACACCATCGTATTCTACGTAAAAAAATACAACGAAAACGTCTATTAATTTTTTGAAAATAATTTTTGGCAGCCCTTCGAAAATTTAGCAAATAAAAACGATGAGCCCGGCTCACATGCAGTGCAGACATTCCAGATTTTCACTTCTTCCAATTGCAAGGGAAACCCAACGTAGAATACAATGGCCCAATCAGCTTCATCATAAAAATTATCCAGAAAGCGTCAGAAGCGAAAAAATACAGAAAAGTTCGGTTTTTGGACATTTAACGCTCTATAGAAAAATATTACGATGAATCCGATTGCGCCATCGAATTCTACTAGAAAAAATATATCAGGAATTATGTATTTCTTTTGCTTAAGTAATTTTAATAGACCTTCACAAATTGAGCATGTAAGATCATTGGAACCGACTCACAGTGACAATAAATAAAACGATAAGCCTCCCGCTCAGTCACCTGGCCCTCAGGGGTGTATGGCTATTTAGGAGGGCTCTGTAACACAGTTCATACATTTAGATTTCTTTATTGCAAAAATGACGTTAAAAATCATCAGTCATTAAGGTCTACCAAAATTTATTTCCAAAAAAATAATAAACGTTTTTGATGTATTTTTGTACTTGTAAATACGATGGCGTGGTGGGTTTCATCGTAGGATTATGTAGAAAGAGGTAGAGGCGAAAGACCACTGAAAAACACCGTTTTTCGTCTCTAGTTCTTTCTAAATAGATCCTGCGATAAAACCGATTGCGCCATTATACTCTACGCAAAAAAAAGACATCGAAAACGTGTATTACATTTTTGAAAATAATTTTTGTGAAATGACAATAATTTTTAATATTTTGAACCGAGCCAATCGTTTTTATTTGCTGAATTTTTGCAAAAACGATCGGCTAGGCTCACAATATTAAGAATTATCGTTTTATTTATTGTCACTGTGAGTCGGTTCCAATGATCTTACTTGCTCAATTTGTGAAGGTCTATTAAAATTACTTTAGCAAAAGAAATACATAATTCCTGATATATTTTTTCTAGTAGAATTCGATGGCGCAATCGGATTCATCGTAATATTTTTCTATAGAGCGTTAAGTGTCCAAAAACCGAACTTTTCTGTATGTTTTCGCTTCTGACGCTTTCTGGATAATTTTTATGATGAAACTGATTGCGCCATTGTATTCTACGTTGGGTTTCCCTTGCAATTGGAAGAAGTAAAAATCTGGAATTTCTGCACTGCATGTGAGCCAGGCTCATCGTTTTTATTTGCTGAATTTTCGAAGGGGTGCCAAAAATTATTTTCAAAAAATTAATAGACGTTTTCGTTGTATTTTTTTACGCAGAATACGATGGTGTGATTGGTTTCATAGTAGGAATTATGTAGAAAGAGCTAGAGGCAAAAAACGCAGTTTTTAGTGGTTTTTATTTTTTTTGAGATCGTTCCACCACTTTTAACAATCTTTAAAAAATCACAGGAATTTTTGAGCCAAAAATACATATCATAATTTTTTTAGCGAGGAGTCGGTCTTTGTTTCCGATATAAAATTTTTTGAAGTTTCCAAACAACTGTAAAAATTTGAATTTCGCGCCAAAAATTTGTTCGGCTTTATAGGTTAATGGGGCTTGAAAAACCCTACAATTTTATTTTTTTTTATTTTTCCTAGCTCAAAAATTGACCGAGATATTGCAAAAAAACTCGCCAGCACTCAATGGTGTCCCATGTTGCCCCATGGGGATCTAGGGGTCTGAAAATCTAGGAAAAGGGGTTTCTATACATGCCGAATATGAGGTCATATTTAGTTATAGAGGTTCCCTACAAGGCAGATTTGACTATCTTATCCGGCTAGACCCTTTTTTCCGTGTACTTGGACAGGTTAGCTTCAAGGAAAGACCTGCGCAATTGAAATTTCTGATGTATTCTGACATGAGCTATGCACGCAACTGCACGGAGAGACTTTTGGTATTAATATTTCTTTTATCGCATATTCATAATTAAAATAAAATATACGAATTTAGGGATAATCGAGGTACGGTTAGAAAAAGTCGAATAGTGACTATGAAAATGCAGACTAATATTTCTGATTGGAATAAATCGTAAGAACATTAGATTCTTACAGACAAAAAATTACAGTTTTTCTATATTCGCTGTATTAAATTTTGTAATGGATTCGAATAACGAAAATTGGTATATTGCTTCGAAAGAAGCGAAACAAACGCTTTGCAATCTTTCTAAACCACTATACGAAAAATGGGGTTTACGTGATCTTGTATTTCACGCTGGCGCGTGGCAAAAAGAAAGACGGGTGGAAGTGTATGAACGCAGGCTATTACATGGGCTACAAATACTTCTTAAGGCTCATGTAGTGGGCATTCCAACCTACAAAACTCACCTCAAAAAATTGGTTTCGAATGCTGGCGCACCGAAAGGATGTCAGGGGGCAATTTTTCCCCCACGGGAAGCGCATATCCATATTTGAGGGGGAAAGTCCCTCCGGAACGTCAAAACTCGCGATAAATATTAAAAAATTCAAAAATAAAAACGTTTTTCAGAGATCGAAAAAAAGTAAACAGAAACAGTACAATCAGCGCCGCGTGGTGTCCCGATCAATCACTAAATCGATTTAAAAGGACTTCTGGCGCCATATTCAAAATAGAAAAAGCATTGAAACACATGTAGAAGTAATAATTCTTAATAAGTTATAATATATTATTTGAAAAACATAACAAATAAATATTATCCTACAAAAATATAAGAAAAAAAGAAGGAAAAATATATTCAACGCAAAATACTGACTGATAAAATAGATAAATAAAACTTGCAACATTCTCTTCTAATTCTGAGTTGATCTTATAACATTCCCCTCGCACCACCCACACAGAATAAATAATTTACATATAGCTAAAAAATATTTGTTAAAGATTTTCCAAATTTGTAATTAGCAAAAATAAGCATTTTCCACAAAATGCAATGTTATTGTGTTTATGTTTTTTTCAGAGGAATCTTAGGCTATATAATGTACACCTAACACCCCATAAAACCCACCCACGCAATAGAACTCAATTCTAGAAAGCTGGAAAGACCCGGTGAATAGTTTCCGATCTTAGTCCATGGGAATGTAATCATTTCTCCAAAAAATCAAAGTTATAGCGACTTTGATTTTTTTAAAAGGTCCTTCGGTTCTGGATTATTATTATGACATCCCCAAAAGTCCATCCACCCACAAGAAATAAATTACATACGGCTGTTAAGATTTTGTAAAGATTTTCCAAACTTGTAATTAGAAAAAAAAAGTTATTTCCACAAAATGCAAAGTTATTGTGTTAATGATTTTTTCAGAGAAACCTTAGGCTACATAATGTACCCCTAATACTCCATCGAACCCACCCACGTATTAGAAATTAATTCTAGTAAGCTGGGAAGACTTGGTAAATACATTGCTGTAGTATTCTTTGACGAAAAAAATAACATTTTTAGAAAAAGTCGAAGTCGTTGTCTATGATTTTCTGATGTGATCCTCAGTCAATAGATTGTTATCAGAACACCCATACAAACCCACTCTCGCATTAGAAGTCAATTCTAGAAAGTTTTCCAGACAAGTTTTTCATTATTTATTCCGAAGACATTCTGACTCTTATGGCTTCATTCCAAACCTGAATTCGAGTTGGAGTTCACAGGCTCAAGTCAATCAGACTCCATTGTGGCCGCTGGTCATTATGAAAACCATAAGCCATAAGAGTCAGAATGTCTTTGGAATAAATGATAAAAAACTTGTCTTGAAAATCGACTCTGATTAGTAGCGTGAAAAAACACAAATTTAAAATCGTTTTCATAATGACCAGCGGCCACAATGGAGTCTGATCGACTTGAGCCTGTGAATTCCAACTCGAATTCAGGTTTGGAATAAAGCCATAAGAGTAAGAATGTCTTCGGAATAAATAATAAAAAACTTGTCTTGAAAATCGACTCTGATTAGTAGTGTGAAAAAACACAAATTTAAAATCGTTTTCATAATGACCAGCGGCCACAATGGAGTCTGATCGACTTGAGCCTGTGAATTCCAACTCGAATTCAGGTTTGGAATGAAGCCATAAGAGTCAGAATGTCTTCGGAATAAATGATAAAAAACTTGTCTTGAAAATCGACTCTGATTAGTAGCGTGAAAAAACACAAATTTAAAATCGTTTTCATAATGACCAGCGGCCACAATGGAGTCTGATTGACTTGAGCCTGTGAACTCCAACTCGAATTCAGGTTTGGAATGAAGCCATAAGAGTAAGAATGTCTTCGGAATAAATAATAAAAAACTTGTCTTGAAAATCGACTCTGATTAGTAGTGTGAAAAAACACAAATTTAAAATCATTTTCATAATGACCAGCGGCCACAATGGAGTCGGATTGACTTGAGCCTGTGAACTTCAACTCAAATTCAGGTTTGGAATGAAGCCATAAGAGTAAGAATGTCTTCGGAATAAATAATAAAAAACTTGTCTTGCAAATCGACTCTGATTAGTAGTGTGAAAAAACACAAATTTAAAATCGTTTTCATAATGACCAGCGGCCACAATGGAGTCTGATTGACTTGAGCCTGTGAACTCCAACTCGAATTCAGGTTTGGAATGAAGCCATAAGAGTAAGAATGTCTTCGGAATAAATAATAAAAAACTTGTCTTGAAAATCGACTCTGATTAGTAGTGTGAAAAAACACAAATTTAAAATCGTGTTCATAATGACCAGCGGCCACAATGGAGTCTGATCGACTTGAGCCTGTGAATTCCAACTCGAATTCAGGTTTGGAATGAAGCCATAAGAGTCAGAATGTCTTCGGAATAAATGATAAAAAACTTGTCTTGAAAATCGACTCTGATTAGTAGCGTGAAAAAACACAAATTTAAAATCGTTTTCATAATGACCAGCGGCCACAATGGAGTCTGATTGACTTGAGCCTGTGAACTCCAACTCGAATTCAGGTTTGGAATGAAGCCATAAGAGTAAGAACGTCTTCGGAATAAATAACAAAAAACTTGTCTTGAAAATCGACTCTGATTAGTAGTGTGAAAAAACACAAATTTAAAATCGTGTTCATAATGACCAGCGGCCACAATGGAGTCTGATTGACTTGAGCCTGTGAACTTCAACTCGAATTCAGGTTTGGAATGAAGCCATAAGAGTAAGAATGTCT
>CAKNXH010059884.1:135443-157828 GCA_932178445.1 Andricus quercusramuli | reverse complement strand
AAAGCCATATCTGCGTTGTGCTAAGGGGTTGATTTTTAATGTTAAGGGTTGGAGCCCAAAAATCGACATGGGTATTTTCGAAGAGCCCAAAAATCAGAGACTCTATCCACACTATAAAATTCCCAAAACCATTATTTTTTGAGGAAGTCATCTGCGTTGTGCTAAGGGGTTGATTTTTAATGTTAAGGGTTGTAGCCGAAAAATCGGCATGGGTATTTTTGAGGTGCCCAAAAATCAGAGACTCTATCCACACTATAAAATTCCCAAAAAGATTATTTTTGGAGAAAGTCATATCTGCGAGGTACCAATGGGATGATTTTTAATGTTAAGGGTTGAAGCCTAAAAATCGGCATGGGTATTTTCGAGGAGCCCAAAAATCAGACACTCTATCCACACATTAAAATTCTCAAAAAGATTATTTTTCGAGAAAGTGATATCTGCGTTGTGCTAAGGGGTTGATTTTTAATGTTAAGGGTTAGAGCCCCAAAATCGGCATGGGTATTTTCTAGGAGCCCAAAAATCAGAGACTCTATCCACACTATAAAATTCCCAAAAAGATTATTTTCTTAGAAAGTCATATCTGCGTTGTGCTAAGGGGTTGATTTTCAATGTTAAGTGTTGGAGCCCAGAAATCGGAGTGGGTATTTTCGAGAAGCCCAAAAATATACCTGGATTAAATTCGCGAAAAATTCAAATTTTGTGAAGGGGGTTGATTTTGGTACTTAAAGGTTCTTTTGTGGAAATTTTTTTTGTGGATTCCAAGAGCCCAAAAAAAGCCCAAAATTCTGGTGGAATTGCATTTTCATTATTTTGTGTTTTTAGGAAGTGGACGTGCTAGCTTAATGTAAGCTAGCACCTCCACAAGAAAATTGATTTTTTGAAAAAAGTAAAGGAGCCCAAAAATTTTAATTGGAGCCCAGAAGAAACCCTAAAAAAGACCAACATTCTGAGGTATTAAAAATTCTAAAATTCGATTGTGGAGGTGCTAGCTTAATGGACCTTACTTGTGTATGCTTCGACGTCGCTCGCTGGCTACAGTGTGGTTTGTTTACGAATCCTATATTGACACCTATACGCATACATAAACCTATCTTATATCTATAAATCGCACGCATTACGCTGAGACTTATGATTCTTTCTGCCCTTATATACTAATCAGTGAAACGTATCGCTACTTGTGAGAAACTAATAGTGCTGGGTCAAAAATTTAATGTGCCCCGGACTTCATTATATATTTATATTGATCATTTATACGCATTTACACTATAATTAAATAAATAAACTATTAACGCGACAAACATTTGCATGAAAAATTTGGTTTCAGAAACTTAAGAACTGAATTGAAAGGTTGATAAGAATTATTTCAAAATTTCAAACGCAAAATTAAAAGCAGAGTAATAAGGAGGTGAATTTATGCAGCGACTTATCAATTTCGCATACCTATATAATAATTACAGCGAGTGACAGAATTAATTTAAAAATGTTTTTTTTTTTTAATGAAGCGATAGTTTTGCAGTTTTAGTTTATTTTTAAAATTAAAAAGTAATTATCAGCTGATTTGAGACAGTAGCACAGAAGTTTATACTATTATCAGTATATTTTGTGAGTATTTTATATGTTGAAGCATATCAATACAAATATTAAAAAATATTATCTTTAGAATTATCTCAGGGGGTCTACTCAAATTCTGTAAAAAAATGTTCTGACAATCTCAGTTTTTTCCAGGTATCTATAGATTTTTTCAAGGTATAATTTTCCTGAATAAGGAGCCACTCAAGTATTAAGTATCAAGTATCGTATTTTTTAAAGCAATTCTAATTCTACATCTCTTCAAAGTATTACATAATACTTTTTAAAAACCCTATCGTTAAGCATATCTGTGGATGGTTAAATTGTAATTACCTGAGTTTATTAAAAGTGGTAACAAAAAAAGGAATAAATAATGCGTGGTTCAAGAAAGACTTCACCCCCCCCCCCTGCCCTAAAATAGCTGCCCTGAAAATTGTTCCTTTTGGTGTCAAAATGTCCCCTGAATATTGGCATTATTAAAAAAATATATATTTAGTGATTTCACAAGTCTATTTTTGCACTATTAATTTTGAATTAACTTCTGCTTATATTCAGGGGACATTTTGACAAGAAAAGGAACAATTTTTAGGGGATTGAGTCATTTCAAGAGAACAAATAAGGATTTTTTCTATACCAATATAATAAGTATACAAAAATTACGCGATTTAATTACGAATAATCTTTTGCCCTGTCCTTATGAATAAATATATATATATATAACTATGTGCAGGAACTGTATAATTTTTCTATATAAAATCAAATAATGATGTTCCTTAATTTAGGAAAGTAACTTTATAGAAGACAAGAAATTTCCTAATGGTACAAGCTTTTAGAAAAATTATAATTACTACTAAAAAAATCCAACTTTTAACGAAAAATGCCTTTGACATATTGGGCTGTAACCCTAATGAGCCTGAAAGAAAAATGATCTTCCTCATTTTTTTATAAAATTTTTTAAATTATTTTCATAGTAACTTAAAATTCAAAGCCCGAAAACTTCGAAGACCGAACACCAAGAAAATACCAGGAATTTTTTAAGACCGGGAAAACACGACAAATGACAGTGAATTTATTTTTTCACAGGGAATTTTACAAATTCTTAGAAGAACAATTAATGAAATCACTTGGAATATCACAAATATCATATCACATGATATAATTCAATTTAAAAAAAGTTCGATTTCAACTTTTTTTTTAATATTAAGTTCAGTTGTTAACTGTTTCAATTACTGTATCATTCAGTTTACAATGCTCAATTCTAAAATCTTTTACTTTACAATTTTTCCATTTTATGTCTTCATTTTTAAACGTAAATTTTTAATTGAAAGAATTGAAAAATTCAGTTTGAAGGCTTTAAGAATAAAAAATTCAAAGCATTTGAAATTTAAAATTGTTTATAAAAATGTTTAAAGTTGATCAACTGTAAATATAAATTAATTAATGATTTTTATAATTGAGCTTTAGTTCGAGTGTTAAAAATTGTACAATAATTATTTCACAATACGATTTTAAGTCTATTCAAAATTAAACAATTTAAAAATGTTAACGTTGAAAATTCTACTCTGTTATACGAAAACCATAACAATTCGGCAGATTGAAATGTCTGATTGAAACTTTATAAATTATTTTCAATGTGAAAACTTGAAATTAATATATTCATAATTACACACTTTTATTCAATTTAGAATCCTATCAAAATATTGTGTCAGTCTAAAATATTCAATTTTTAACCCATTCAGTTAGACATTTTTTAATCGCAAAAATATAAAAATGAGCAATTATAAATCCAATATTCAAAACTAAACAAGTTGAAACTGAATTGTTTGAAACAGGAAGCCTTGAATGGTAAAAATTTAAACATGTAACGTTAAAAGTTTTATTGTATTGTTAAATAACAATTGAAAATTATCAAATAGAAACGACTAAAATCAAAATAAATAATTAAATTTTCATATTTAGATTTTTTTCCCAATTGCAAGAGGAACTTTTTTGGTTTAAAATTTTTATCAAGTGGAAGAATGGGAAGTATTGTATTTTCAACATTTTTGTCAAGCTTGAAATCAGGAAATTTTATTTTTTAAGTTTTGTTAAATTGGCAGTACATTTTATATTGTTAAGATTTTTATTGTGTTAGAAGGGATACAATTTTTAATAAATTGGAAGAGGCTGTTTTTTCTTTTCGAGATTTTTATTGTGTTTAAGGAAAGATTTTTAAATTTTTTCTGAATGGGAGGAGGATAATTTAACAAATATATTTTTATTGAGTAAGAGGGGAGCAAATTTTGATTTTCAGTTTATTCTGAATTGAAAGAGGGACATTTTGTTATTTTCATGATTCTTATAGAACTGAGAGGAAATTTGTGTTTTCAAGTTTTTCTAAATAGGAAGAGACACTTTTTGGTTTTGAACGTTTTTATTGAGTTGGGAGAGGGACATGTTTCATATTTCAACATTTTAATTAATGCGAATTGAAATGGAGGATTAGTTTAAATTCAGAGCATTTCAAACGATAGCGTGGGTTGATATTCTTTAACCAGAAATCTTTGAATTGTTCAATTTATAAAAGTGTAAAAAATTAAGTTTTGCAGTTTTTTATTGATAACTTCCGAATTAAAATTTGTTTAAGCTTCAATACATACTACATTAGTTACAAACATTTTTGTACTACAAACGCGTATAATTGAAACTTTTGGCGGGATATCACAGGTCACGAGTCGGGTGCAGTCGGTCTGCTGGCCTGGTCGTCGCGTACTCGGCTATAGACGGAACAGCTCGGAAACTTTCGGGCGTTTTTAGTACGGTCTTTTACAATTCTCGCAAATCCCGGTTGCAGATATTACTAGCGGCTCTCATTTCAATACGCATTCTTATTTAAGAATACTAGAATTTCGTACATTTCTTATAACTTATGTTACCTAAAATATTTTGTATGGTAGCGGCGGAAAATGAGCGTGTTCTACTGCTTCTGAATTGAGCGTAACATCTCTCTTTTCAAGCGGCGTGCGTGGACCGAGTATATAATGTTGGACCTCGCAGTAGAACAGTGGTATTAGGGTGCGATCGAGGTCAACATTTCATACTAGGAACAAAATTGTGGCGCATGCGCGGTCGCACGTGGTTAGAAAGAGAAGGAGATATGCCGATGTTTTCAGGCAGGAGCAGCTAGGAATACAAAACGGTGGAAACTGACTAAAAATGTAAAAAGTTTCAGACCTTGTTTTCTCTGTGTTTTTTAGTGCCAATTACATGCGCTTGGTTCGCCAACTTAAAAAGAGAGATCACGCTCAATCCGTTCGCAGCAGAACACGCTATTCATTTTCCGCGTCTCTACCATGAAAAATACAATGCATAGCAAGGAGGAGATGTCTTTTCACGGCGCGGGCAATGTTTCGGAACTCGTGTCCGGCTCGGGCCTTCGGCCCTTGCCTCCCACTCGTTCCGAAAACATTGCCCTTGCTGTGAAAAGACATTGCTCTACTCCTTGATCTGCAATCTACTATACTATTGACAATATTTGTTAGAAAACTTGTTATTGACCATTATCACTTTTTCACACGAACAATTTTCAAACAGTAAATAAGACTTTTTCTAAACGTAAATACTAATTTTTGCTCGCTCAAGTTTATAATAGTACATACAGAAATACCATCATCTCTTATTATAGTAGGAATCTTTATAACAGTAGCCCGATCATCCCCAAATTCTTACATTTTATTTTAATTATAGGTGCAGTATGAACCAACTATTGATATCAAAAGTCTTTCCGTGTGTTGATGCTTCTTTGTCCACATTTGCAGAAAATTATCAGTATCTGTGATTAATATTACATAAACTTGTGTGATCTAAATCGACATAAATACTTTCTTTTCATTAGAAATGGAGATTTTCAGACGAATATTTTTTTCAAATCCTCATTGTACACGCAGAAAAAAAGAAATGTAATATTTACTTATCAACAAATTTAAAGTATTTCCTGTAACAGTAGAAACTGCTGTTAGTGAGGGAATGAAAGTCTCAAAATCGCTTACCATTTCTTGAATGTCACAATGAAATTAAGGCGAAAATAACTGTAATCCCTCAGTTAAATAAACCTCTATTCCATAGTATTAAATACAGTAAGATATGTAGAATTCACTGAATCGAGATGACAATAGTTATGCAGTGGACATGGCAGAAGAATCAGTGGATTCTACCAATCTGATTTGCTTGCTCAACTCGCCCCCAAAGTTGTAAAAACACAACCTCTCCACGCGAACGACCAGATGAATTCGCTGCGCAATACGCAATCGGTGGATTGCATCACTCTAAAAAAATATTTATTTTTGACGTATCTGTGGCAGTTGTCACATTACTCCATATTCACACTTAGCAATGAAGGGGTTTTTGAACGGATAACACCTTTTTTTATGGAACAACTTATTCACAGATCGCGTACAGTTGGTTTGGGTTTCACGATTGTTACTTGTATCGATGTGGTAAACGCGAGAGTTTGTTGTACACTGAGAGACTTTTTGTTAGAATAAATGATAAAAATGAATAAGAATTTAGTATAATATCGTTCCAAAATAGGGAAAACAGGGTTTGCGTATCAAAAATTAATATAGTGGTTTTCAGCCGGCAAAATTAATATTTTTGTTTGAACAAATGGAAAGGATGTTGCATTAACTCTTATAAAACTTGCGAAAATTTGAAATTCACTATATCAAAGTTGAAAAGCGAAGTTAAAACGATAGTATTACAGTTTATTCGAAAGAGTGAAAACATCTTTTGAAGTTGTCATACAAAGCATATGAGAATCTCAAACGACTATATGAAAAATAACTCACTCCACCAAAAGATTTAGCCTTCAGAAGGAGGAACTAAATAAACAAATTAAATACAATTAAATACGGAAACACGCGTACAATTATAATTTTTATTATTATATGCTTAATTCATTCACTTCATACATAATCGCACGCTTAATCGCTATGAAAAATCGGAATCGCTGCGGCGAGATTCGAACCTAACTTACCCAAAGCACGCATTTTATCCCTAACAACTAAACCCCACGGCTAACTTATATTATGGAATATTTGGCAAAAATCTCGGCATAGAGGCGTCGCTTGACAATTCAGGGCAGTATGAAAAATATCTGGGACCTGTTTCACGAGTGATTTGCTGCTTTAAAAATTTTGTTAATAGATAGGTTAAACATTTTATCACTTTCAATGAGAGTTAACTTTCATTAAAAATGTTGTGAAACATGACCTTTCGGTATACATGTGATAAAAGCGCCTTTTTCATTACAACCAAGCATCTTTTGACAGAACTAAGGACCGAATAAGATTTGGACCGACCGCGGCCGGTGTTCCATGCGTTCCATGTTCGGCTCTGCACAATCGAGCTCGATCGGAAAACGGCGGAAATATTCGGGGAGCATTCTCAAACGAAACTATATGAAAAATCAAGAATAAGGATTTCATAGATTGCTATGCGTCTTAGGTTGCTGTCAACTTCATATTGATAATATCAATTTCTAAAATACGTTTTCGAGATTATGATATTCACTATTTTTCTTATTCAAATTATTTTTCGAAAACTCAGTAAAAAGAATATCACTTTTTCATAGTGTTAATTCTTGAAATGGAGATTCATAATATTTCGTATTTAGAATACTACTTTGTCGTCTTCGTGTTTTAAATACTCATATGATAATATTAAACTTCGGTACTGTAATACGAATAAGTGTAATAAAACCTCGGTTTTCCCTATTTTGGTATGATATTATACCAAATTCTAATTCATTTTTTTTCATTTATTCTAACAAAAGGTCTCTCAGTGTAAGTGCGATATTTTAATTTTAACATAAACGTTGGAAGAATAAACCGTGTGGTTAATTAATAATTATTTTTTAGCAATATTTTAAAAATAATTTATAGTGCCGTCTAAACTATAGTCTATACCGTTAAAATAAGTTAGATTTGTTTATATTATCCGTCAAAGTGACAGGATAATTCGTAATTGTAGCATCAAGGAACAGTGCAGTATAGCGACTGAATGAGTAAAATCTACTGATTCGCAAGTCAGTACCACTTGAGAATGGGTACCGGTAACCATCAACGTAAATCACATTTAGTTGTATATTCTTGTAACATTCATTAACCTGGCGTGTTGTCATATAAGTACTTGCAAGTTCAGTAAATTTAACTTGGTTTTCAGTAAAATAGAAGGACAGGTGCTTTTGTCTGCGTGTACGAGGCAATGCTTGAAAAGTTCCGTTAGAATCCCAAGCGGATATGTCTATAGTTGTGCTTATCTAAAGTTAACTTTTTGCAACGCAAGAAAGTTTTCATTAAAAGTGTTTGAAACTTTGCTCAGAGTTTCTATTATAGATATAGATATGCATAACATGTCCGGTGTAAAGTGTGTACTGTTGTACTTGTATAACAAAGTAGTGAAAGAGTATTTACAGGGAGAAAATATTACGATGCTTGCAATGCATTATTAATTTATGAAAGAGTTCACGAATAGTAATCAGAGCAGCAGCTAGATATGTATAAAAAAAGAATCGTCTCACCTTCAACGAATAGATTTTATATACCGGTCATTTTTTCTCATGTCTACCATCCTACGAATCTGACTCTTGGATCGGATTCAAAATTTGGCAATGTGTAATGTGTATTCCTATTGGATCATAATTTACGAAGAAAAATTTTCTCATTTAGAAAAATATTTAATGAAAGGACGAAGGTGAAGTTTTTCGATTTTATGCGGCGAGACTCTTTCGGACGTATTTACCTGCTTTCGTATGAAATAAAAAATAATGTCGTACAATGTTTTCGTTAGAATGTCATATATGGGTGATTCTCTGTGTTAAGGTCACTTTTGACGGAAGAACTTTTTTGGCAAAAATGTTCTGAAATAGGTTTTCTTCTGTATCACCCCTATTCATTGGTGCTACAATAAGCAGTTATTAAAATATTTGAGCTTAAAAATATTTTTTTCAATTTGTTAAAACAATTTTTCGACAGTGTTATCGGTTTACTTTTAGAATTTGGATTCATTAACCGATTTCTATAGAAGTGAGTATTCTAAAGTTTTTTGGATCGCTGATTTCGAATTTTATAGCAGAATTTCAAAATTCAAGATGGCCTATCCAATGTTGTGGATCAAAATTTTTAAAGCAGTCACCATTTTATAAAAATGGTCATACTAACGTATTTAGGTCGCAGAGTCCAAATATAATAATAGAATTTTTAAACTCAAAGTAGTTTATCCAATATAGTGGATTAAATTTTTTTTTTAAATTTGTTTATACGAATGTTTGCCCTTCCGTATTTTGGGTCGCTGCATGCAAATGTGATAAGCTGCACGAATGAACTTCCTATAGTACTCTAAGATTCAAGAAAGCATTTCATAATTATTAATACATTTTTGTTAAGAAACACTACGATTTATCCAAATTAAAAAACATAAATAAATTAATTTTAAACGCTCCCAAAACATGATAACTTTCGAAAGATTGATCAGATTGGATTGTGCTTAGGCACACTTTTCTAAGGCCTAAAAAGAAAGAACGACTTCGTTAACCAGCTATTTTGGATACAAATTCAAAAAAACACAAGGTACAAAAAAAATTAATGAACAAAAGTTATTCACCCGAAAAGGATCTTTAAATTTGTTATTAATAATTTTGAGATAGGACTAGTAGATTTTCTATTAATCGCAAAAAAGAGGATTAAAAAAATTAAATTTGTGTAAAAACGACACAAGAGACGACAAAAATGAAGACAAAAGTTGTTCAACCAAAAAATGTCTACAAATTTGTTATAAACTCTTGGTCAAAAAATATATTCATAATTAAAAAATAAAATTTTTGGGAAAAGGACACAAGCTACAATGACATTTTATTTAACAAAATTTTTCGCCTAAATTATATCAACAAATTTGCTCAGAACCACGATGCGTATTTTCAGATTTAATCATAAAAAATAACATTAAAAATAAACAAATTAAATGTATGGAAAAACGGCACAAGTTGCAACAAAAGTTTTAATAACAATTTGCAAATATTAAAGTCATCATGAAGAATAAAATTTGTACTTCATTTTGTAATATCTGAATAAACCGCCCCAAACCGAGGTACAGAAATAAATATAATATACACTGTAAAAAAAGTGGTTGAAAAATGCTTGTCGGTTTTTTAAATGTTTTACTATGATTCTTGCGTTAATTCTACAAGTTTATTGTGAACTTGCAGTGATTAACAGTGTAATTTTACAATATTTGTATCAATTTTACCGTAAAAGTGTAATATTACCATAGGAATCAGTGGACATACAAATACCTGTGATTAGCGTAATAAATTTCAACCATACACGGAGAAAAAAATTGCACCGTTATAGTAGGCTGTGCTCTTAATATTACAGCGAAATTGGTATGAATTCCTACCAATATTGGCATCAGGTTAGACAATTTTAGCATTAAATGGCTCATACCATAAAGATACTTTGCCTTACTACGGTTGTAAGAAAACCCATCCTCTTAGTGTATCAGTACTCTTGAAAAAGCGATGTTAGGCTACGCGTACCGGTGCTTGCTGTAAAGCTAGGTTCGTAGGTAGGTGTGGCCTCCCGTGCAGAAATTGCCCTATTTAGCCACAATTAAAGTAGGGTTTAGACAAGGCCCTCTTCAGGTTTTCTATTTTTAATAAAAAATTTTTAATCAAGTGTGGCGATAATCAGGCAACCATATACAAGTATTCTGTCATTACTTATAAATATTTTCTCGCTGTTATCGTTAAAAATTAATAAAATAATATTGAGATAAAGATGGTATGATAAGTTTTCATTCAGTGGAATTGGAGGGGTTCTCTTTTGAATACCCTAAGTCGGGAAGTCTCCAGGAATACTTGGCAACGCCGAATTCAGAAACATAACCTACATTTTCTCATAGTACCTTGCGTGCGAAATGCGAATGTCATTTTGACTTAGAGCATACTTCAGAGATTGTATAATCTAAACATTTATTGAATTAGTGAATATCTAAGAGACTATCGCGAAAACAACTTTTGTCCTGTTTTTTTTTTTTAAGAAAAAAATTCTAAGTTCCATCTTTATGTAAAATTGCAAATGTTCAGAACGAATGACATTTTATGTCAATCTTAAACATTATAAAATGGTCTAAAACACCTAACAACCCAACCTTACACGAAAGTTAAAAAAAAATTGTTATTAAAAAATTGTCAAAATTCACGATCAAATTTCGAAGTTCCGTCGTTAAAAATTTCAAATGTTCATAAAAAATGACATTTCCTGTCATTGTAGAAAGTTGTAAAGTAGTCTAAATTGCTAAAAAACGAAATATTACACGAAGAAAATTGTACTCGATTTAAATTATTTATTTAAAAATTATTTTATTGATATTCCTGTTAACAGTTCATATATTTCACATTCACATATCGTCGTATAATAACAAATATTTGATTAGAAAACAAAAGTTTAAAATTTGGTGTTTTAACATTTTAAGCTGTAGCTTATGAGGATGGCTTTTTCATAGAATTTCAACTTTTAAGTTTAGCGCAATGGTTAAGACTCCCGACTGCTAGGCGATAGATTTAGGTATAGATGTAGGTTCGATACCCCGTAGCGTTAGAAATTTTATTTGTAATATAATATTAAAAATTGTAATATATGTATTCACTCTACACAGGACCATTCATATTCAAAGTCAAAATACTCGCAAACAATTAATATTTATTTTTTAAATACCTTTTTGTCATATCGTTAGAGTATAGCAGTAGTGGGTGCTGCTTATCTGCAGTACTGGCCCAGTAATGAACTTGTTCCATTATTGGTTCAGCCAGTACTAGGTCTGTCCTAACAGAGTACTTTTCGAAAATAAAGATTTAATTTCAATTCGAAATTGGGGGAAAGAAAAATTAACCTAGGGTAAATCTCAGAAAACCATCCAAGGGCCGGACGAGTTTGCCCTACATGGGGCGTTTGCAAGTGCAAGCGTGACGTTCCTTGTAGGGTCCTTGTCAGCTTTCCAGACCAGGACCACACTAGAACTAGGGCAAACTGGCGAGGACCCCACCAGGACCCCATACAAATTTCTGCACGCTAATATCTCTTTTGTAAGAGTACTCATACTCTAATAGAGTGAGTTCTTTACAAATATAGCAATGCGAAGTTCGAGCTATTTTCGCGAGGGATAACGGCTTCAAAAGCATTGTATGAAACCTGTGACAAAAGCATGACTAGTGTTCTTACACGGAGAAAAATATTTCGAGAAACTTTACCAAACTCAGTTGGGTAAAGTTGGGACATCTGGACACTTTGATAAAGTTTCATTTCTAGATTGGTAAAACGAAATTCGGTAATACTTCATTAACAAACATGAAAGTGTGACAAACTGACACGAATATCTTCTGAACTGTACTTTAATTACTACTGTACTTGGTAGTTGACATTTTAATGCACATAATTGTAAAATATATAAAACTTCAGATAAAGATTACTGATGGTTTGGGTAAAACGCGGTCGAGGGCTTGGTAGAAAATATAAGTGTGTTTACAGAAAAGGCATGGAGGAATCACTGACGCTCAAGAAACTTTAACTGCTGGCAGTTTGGTAAACCGTAAGCTTCTGTGAATGAAAAAAAAACCTATACGCAGTCAACAGCATACACTCATATACACATTAGTCAGTCACATCCAATCAGAACACAATCTCGTTACAAATACACTGACGACACGTAAACCTTATCAAACACATATAACATACATATAAATAACCCTATAATATAATATTACACATATAAGACGCTTTCGACGTAACTACGCTGACGCACGCTTCACGTTGAGAGGAGAAATTTGGAACTTCCTTATATACTAACTAGAGGAATTGATTCAGCGCTTGTGAGAAACGACCTGTGCCGTGACTAAAGTTTTCATAAAAAGATTTATATTATAAGATCCACATTTTTTGGAATATGTATTTTGTAATTGCCACTTTAATTCTGAGTAATTTTCCACCTTTTCTTTGGATATTAACTTGATGCTAATATTATCTGAGTAAGGTATTAAAATGATATCAAAGCACAATTCAATAAAGTTTCCAAATTTTGGACGACTTCATTTAGAAATAATAAATAAAAAAGTATGCAAAATGTCTTGCTACGCACCTATTTGAAGCTACAAATTTAAAATGAAAAATTGTCAAATCATATTTAAACCATTTTTTAAATATGTGAAATTTACAGATGTTACTTATATTAACTTGGAAAAGATAAAAATTAAAAGTAGAGTTAAATATTCTTCCGTTAAGGATGTCCAAAATCTCTTTAAAGTCTGTCCCACAGATTTTTTGCGTAAAATTCATATCCATCATAAATACGTTCCTTGATATTTTATTTTTATATTTTCATACCCTCTCGGGTAATCCTTCATTTTTTAAAAATATTTTAGGCCGTTTGAAAATTTTGTTGTTTTCGAAAATCATATTATCTAAAATTGTCAACTTCACGGCAATCACTCATAAAATATGTCAATATAAAAAAATGAAAGATCTTTACACAAGATGTGATTTACTTAACTTTTTCTCTCTTTCACCACTTTTAAAATTTATGCTCTTCAATTCTTCATTTCTGTTATTTGACTTTTCATTACTTGAAGTTGTTTTGTATCTTTTTAAAAATCAGTTCTTTTAACTTTGATCTTTGTAACTATTTAGTACAATAAAAGGATGTAATCAAATACAAAGATTTAAATTTTCGTATGATTGATCACAGTTTATCGAGATAAAACCACACTATCGTTCGAATTTGGATATATCCTTTCACCACAATGCCAGGTAGAATTTTAGAGAATTTTTAAGCCAATAAAACGTGTTTTCAAAAAAATTGCACTTACATGGTTATGACATGTAGTTATTTGCACAACTATTTCTGTTTTTGCATCTGCTTTAGGCGAAATTATCATTTGCATTTCATTTTAATTTACAAAAGCTCACTCCATTTCCCGAAAGTTTCTTTACAATTATATTCGTCTCGTTTTCGTAGAAATTATTTTATTTAAAAATAATACGTACAATTCTTTTATTTAGTCATGTTTTAAATAAACAATTTTCTATATGATATTTAATAAAAACGTGATGAATACAATTGTAAAGGACCTTTCAAGGAGTAGAATGAGCTTTTAAAAATTTTATTCGAAAGAAAATCATATGAATTTTACCTAAAGTGATTTGTGCTTTTTGAATATTCATTACTTTTAAGCAATTAAATTAAAACTTTCAAATTGGCTAAGAAATTATTGAAAATATTACATGTTTTATATTAGTACTTTTCGCTGGATGAAAAAAAAATTATAAAATCAAAACATTTCAAGGACTTGAGATTTATTTGAAATTTTAGGTTGTGTAATTTTTAAAAATTGGAAACTAGCATTTTTGAACAAAAATCATCAAGATTTCTGATTTTTAACAATTTTAGGTTAGGTTAACGCTTTATACCAAAAACTGGTATTGTAAAAAGAATCACTATCGTACAAATAGGATAGCAAATTTTTGAACAGTTCAAAGTAATATTAACGTTTTTCACAAAAAATCGATCATCTTGCAAAAAAGTCATTGGATTTTGAAACAGATTTACAATTCTTAATAATTTTCTGTTATTTTATGTTTGTGTTTTTCATTGAGAATTATTAGTAGTTTTAATAAAAAATTTTTAGATTTCAAAGAACATGTACCATTTTTCAACAACTATAGCTTATGTTGACCTGTTTTATCTAAAATCGTTTTTTTTTGACAAATCATTAAATTTAAAACCAATGACTTTGTTTAAAATAAATTACATTTATAACATTTCCAAGAAGATTTAGAACTTCTTAATCATTTCAGGTTATGTTGTTGTTTTAGACCAAGAATTTTGAGTGAAAAAACGGTATTTTTAATGAAAAATCATTTGATTTCAAAGAAGATTAAAACTTTTGTTTCATTATAGGTTTTAGGCTACTGATTTTCACCGGCTATGTCAATATAGGCTTCAAAGAAGATTTACAATTTTGGAACGATTTAAGGTTATGTTAACCCTTTTTACCAGAAATCGGTTATTTAAAATTAAATTCATTTTACTTAAAAATTAAACTTAGGATTATGAACAACTTTAGGTCAGATTAGTTTTTTTTTCGTCGGAAATTAGCATATATTGTATAAAAATATTATATATATTAATTGTGACTTTCTTTGAGAATGTACACAATGGTGATCCTTATCAGTATATTTGATTATATCTGCAAAAATTACATAATTTCTTGTAGGTACACAATGCACAATTGAAAGAGTTACTCTTTTGTTAATACTGCAGTTGACAAATTATATAAAATGTTATTATGATTAATCAAATTATATACAAATTTCTGTAAAAATGAAATTTTTTTCAATTACACTGAGTAAAAATACAAAATTATTTAAAACATTGTTGTTGATTTTTACAATGCAGATTTGGCAAAAACTTTTATTACGCTGTATGGTAAAAAAATATTTTAAAAAATATCAAAAAAGATTTTAGCAAAACAATTCTCAAAAAAATTATATAGCGACGTAAATTTAATGAAAAGTTTTCATTCGATTTTTCGTATGAGAAATTTCAGTTTAAGAAATTATTTTTAAAAATTTGTTATTTCTTATTTTTGAAATTTTAAATTGAATTTTCTGTTATCATTACAAAACTTTGCAAAATCATACTATAGTAAGAGTTGTGGTAAAAAGATTTTTTTCCAAAGCTCATTTATTGACACAATAATTTAAAAACAAAATTCCATGAAATCTAAGTTCATATTTAGCTCAAATTTTAACAGAGTATTGATTTCTTTAACCTTCTAGTATTGATATTTAAAAAAAATTGTATCATGCAATAGGAAAAATATGTACTTTCTTTTTTTTCGTGATACCGCGAATTTCAATTTTGATTTTCTCGGAACAGGATCATTTTTTTGGATCGAAGCTTTTTTATTCTCATTGAAATATAATTTTTTCATCCCACTAAATGAAAAAAAAACTACAAATTTCGTAAGGAAAACACTAACATGGCAAAAAGCACTGAAATAGCATCACTAAGGCTTACTTTATTTTGCAATTGTAGAACTATTATTCATTATCAAATACTAAATGCCAACGAGAACTATGAATAGGTTGAAAATTGATTAATTAAATATCTTCGAGGTGCTTAATACTTGTATACGATCCTGCAAGATTGGGGAAGTAGTGGGAGATGCTGGGCGACTGCGACTCGAATGTCGGTTTACCCAACTGTCGAATAAAGTCTAACGTAGCAAAAATTAAAATCTCTTCCACAGCGGATAAACTTTCATGCAATGTGGTGGAAACAGTCACATATGAAAAATCAATGTTTCTCTAGAATTCATTTTAAACTTTACCAAACTTTCGAGTATATAATACATTTTTTACTTAGAAACATTCACCGAAATTTGTCATTCTATAACCGATTTTAAGGGAATCATTAACATTGCATAATTTAAAGTTTGCTTGACTTTACATTTGCAAACTTTACTTAACTAATATGAAATTTTATTCAATTTTTCCTCAATGTATGACAGAATAGTTCTCAATAATTACACCACGAGCATTAATGTTTACTTTTGAAAATATTTACGGTACATTTGGAAACTTTAATCTGCGCTATTAAAGTTTACCGAACGGCCATGTATTATTTAACCTTTTGCACGTCACAAATTATTACAATAATGTCAAACATTCTCCTTTTGGTCCATATATCCAATTTTACTCAAAAGTTTGGTAAAGTTTCCTAAACAAATTTTCTCCGTGTACTATTATAGCCATACTTTTTTCTCCGTGTATTATAACATATATTAGCCTGTATTTTTACCAGGTTTCTTTAAAATCACAAAATGTACTATAATCCAATTCACATGGAAAGTTTAAAAACGCAGAACGATGGAATTTTTACCAGAATTTTGTAATTCCACTCTTAATCCCTTGATGGCGCGCTGAGTACGCTGCAGAGAAAAACAAATTGGCGCGGCCGGTGTCACTCGACAACAACGCGTTAGCGTGCGTATTTTTTATGTATAGAAGAATGTAATATATTCTTTGCGTTCTTTATCCACTCCATCTATACATGAAGTTGAGATAATTTCATATTGACATAAGTGCACGTGTTTTGTTTCGCGGTTTTATAGCCATCAAGCTTCTAAACTTGATCTCCTATAACTACGCACGTAGGCTAATACTGAATTGGTATATAAGGTGAGTAGAAAACGTTCCTCTTCGGGTTCGTTCAGGTTTTTCACCTAGTGCATTCGGGTGCACTCGGAAACGTTCAGCGACGCTGGGTGAGTGGGCGGATCGAGCCGGGTGAAGCGTTCAGTAATCACCAGAGTGACGGGTGGGGGTCACTCGATGGGTGACTTTCTCACCCGTCGAAAAAAGTTAGGTTGATGCGAGGGAACTCTGAAATTGGCGGGAAGAATTAGCGGAAAGTTGGAAAATTGGGCATACTTGAAATAAAATTCGTATAAAACCCGCGGTAAAAAGCAGAGTGAATTGTGAAAAATGTATAAATAAGTATACGGATATCGATTTCGCGCCCGGAAAACACCTTGTTATTTTGGGAGAAGACCAAAATCCCATAGTAGCAAATGTTGTTATTCTAACTGGCGTTTCCCTTCGGCCTCGAACTTACATTGAAATTTCCATCGCAATTCCAATTTCCACCTCATAATCACTATCTTTATCATCACTTTCTAAGATTGTTGTAAACATCAACGTTTGCAACAATCATTCGTTTAATGCAATTATGGTACATTTACACCTCTGTCCTTCTGACCGGTACAGGCAGAAAAGTCCTCGGAAGAGTCATAAGACTAGAAGAGATAGAGAGTACTTTTTGTCCCACTTTCCGCTCTCTATCTCTTTTACTCTTATGTACTTTCTGCCCGCACCGGTCGGACGGACAGGACGGATCATTACAGCGAAAATAATTTTCTTTCGCTGCATCTCTATTAGTAGATATACAGGGGGAGTTCTGGACAAATTAGTATTAGTGAGTATCGGTGTGTGTGTGTGTCCGTGTGTATCCGTGTGAGGCTGGCATGGACACCGTGCTGCTTAGCTTCTAGAACATTCTCGACGGATCCTGGAGCTTCTCGAACATTCTCGAACATTCTCGAAGCTTATGATGACGTCACAGAATATTTCGCAATTGTCAGAGCCGAATTGATGTCAAAACGCGTTCAAGGTTATTACGAGAAAAACAAGAATGATTCATTGCTTCCTTATAGATAAAACAGTCATATTTAAGGCGCAAATATGCAAGTGTGTCTGTATGTGAAATTTGATGTGACATCCTGTTTTCACCCGTAGGAATTTGATTTATTCTCACGGATCAGGTTGCATCCGGTAGCTACTCTAGTTTTTGAGAATTGTACGAAACGGAATTCATGAATATAAAACGCATTTTGAATTTTACGTAAAATAGCTTCAAGGTTACATTTTTTTCATTTGCCCTTGAAGTTACATCGCAAAAATGTTTTCTGCTTAGGTATTAACCTTCATAATAATGATAATCCTCAGCTATATGAGGCGCGAGCTGCAAACAAATTTCCAGTGTATTACCAGATTTACCGTGCTAAGCTTCTCGAGCATTCTCGAAGCTTATGATGATGTTACAGAATATCACACAATTGTACGAGCCGAATTCATGTCAAGACACGTTCAAGGTTATTACGAGAAAAACAAGGATGATTTATTGCTTTCTGGAAAGAATTTTTGTCGTCAACAACTTCCAAGGTTATGGTATTGAAACATTAGATTTTGCGTTGCAAAATATATATTCCAAACGTGTCGATTATAATGTAGAACGTTCTGGCAATACGTGCAAGGTTATAACGAGAAAAAAGGATGATTTGTTGCTTCCTCACGGATAAAAAATTCTAGAATATTCTTGATGGTATCGTCAAAATATACTACGGAATTTCTGAAAATAATTTCTTTCGGCAGCAGCTTCAAGGGTATTGTACTGACGCATCACATTTTGCGCTGCAAAAATTAAATCACGAACGTGTCGATTACAGTGTAGAACGTTCTAGAACCTTGTTGCATCACATGATGCTGGGTTCTGAACCAAAAAGTAAGACGGAGTCTGGATGCGCATTATAATACGAACTATGGATCTTACTTTTGAGTCAAGGTTATTTCTTATTCCAATTAAACAAATATGATCATTCATTTAATATACAAATGATGCAGGTGTATAGGTGAAATTTGACATGGAGGGCTATGTATGACATCCTCTTTTGTCTATATGAATTTGATTTATTGCTTCCATATAGATATTACTTTTAACTAAAAATTCCTGTCTTTCTTTATTCAGTGCACATTCAACTCATGAAGAACATTCTGCATTCTGGTTCATGTCCGTGCTAAGTTGCTAGAATATTTTGATAATGTCATCCTGAATTTCTACCTTTCCAGCATTGATACTGAACCAAAATCTATGTATTTAGATGCAAGAGATTTAATAAAAGAAGGCTACCGAGCCACTTTTACAAGAGGTTGATGCATCTCTACTTTACCGACATCAAGGCCATTTCACAGCTGTCACAAAATAATATTGCACAATGGTGAGTACCAAATTTGTCTAAAAATTTTGTCTACATGTTTGAAAAATATTCTACATGCAGTTTAATAATAATAATAATAATAATCTTATAATATAATGATAAAAATAATCATTATTATTATTATTTAATATGTCTTCGGTTTATTGGAAGAGCTTCCTCAATTGACACTACTGAAAGACAGTTGAATTAAAGCATTTATTAAAAGAACGGTGGTTCCTTCTAGAATGGCTTTCCATGAAAATTGTTTGATCAATGGAATAAAATTCATATTTAAGAAAAAAGTTGAGGATATGGAAGGAAGATTGATAGCAGAGATGGTGATACGTATATGTATATTGGAGAATTCTGTTTTATGACTGCAAATGCATATATTGCTTCTCACGAAAGAAAAAAGGAGAAAGAACTGATTTTTGAAATATTTTACTCTTATTATATACCACAGAAGATTATGAATCCACCCAAGACAAAGAAGCATCAAAATATGTGCTGGAACGAGTAAATTTAGAGGAGTAAGGTGAATCTTATAAGAATGTAAATGTTGATTACGTTACAATAGACACGAAGTTTTCTTTTCAAACTAATATTTATCACATCATCTCAATGGTTTAAGCATGAACACCTATGGTTTAAATAAAGAAAAGAAAGGATAAATGATAATAATATGAGTGACGAAGAAGTTGTCAATGAAAATATCATCTATCATTTCACATGAAATATGAAAACTCTATTTCAGTAGGAGAATTAATTGCTTCAATTTTTATAAGTAGACTAGAAAGTAAGAAAAACATACATAAGAGTGATAAAGTTCTTATAGCTGTATTCAAGTGCGGGAAATATACATATATTTAATCCTAAGTACATAAAAGTGAGTAGTGAAATAAAACTCTTGTTATGGATTTTTTAGTTATTTTCTAATAACAATAATAATAATAATAATAGTTGGTTGGGCACTCGGACTTCACCTCAGAGGCCCAGAGTTTGATCCCTGAGCCGGTACCTCTTGAGATTTTTCTATGTACCTTTACCGAGGTTCTGACTGCAAACCCCAATATGTGAATAATGGGGTAAAACACAGTCTTTGTCCAATATGTCAAGGCACACGCTCATATCAGATCGCTTGATTGCATTATATTAATGCGCCCGTGACTGATAATATATATACCGAGGCAGCCCCGTGCATACTATTAAAAAAAATCCAACTCTATTTAAAAATGCCTTCGGCATATTGAAATGTAACCATCTTAAGCCTGGGACATTAATTTAAAAATACATAATGAAATAATGTTATAGTTTTTTATTCAGAAAAATGAAGTTTCAACTCATAAGAAAATGATAGTAAGGCTTGAAGTATGTGCAAGAGAGAGAGAGAGAAACCATGTGATGTAATTCACTTATAAGCTGTAGACTGAAATAATTTTTATATTAAAAACCAACTCATAATAAGGTGACAGCAAGGTATAAAGCTTGTGTGTAGGTTAGAGAGAGAGAGAGAGAGAGAGAGAGAGAGAGAGAGAGAGAGAGAGAGAGTGAGAGCTATGTATTGAAAAATTTTGATTTTGTAACATTTGCAAGATTTCGGGAGGCTTTGCGGTTGAGCGACTAAAAAACAGTTATAAATCTCATAGCATGCCTCTGCAAATGAGTTAAACCATATAAAAATTCTACACGCATCTTGAAAATACCAACAGATTCTTAAGAGATCTTATTACATCCAGTGGTTCACAGTGAGAGTTTTAGAATTTTATATCGATGTAGCTAAGATATTAAATAAACTATTAGCCATTAATACCTGATAGTCGGGTGATAATTTTTAATAATATTGCTTGAAGTATTTTGGAATGAAGAACATATAATTCGAAAGCTGTTGTTAGAATTTATAAAATAAAATCAGCTACATAAATATTATAATGGACTGCAAGAAACGTTGAAATCACCTTCCACATAATGGAGAAATCTGCTGAAAATATTGAATTTACTTACTTGAAACATTGAAATAAAGTATCATGAATGATAAAATAAATTCAGTAATATTAAAATCTAATACAAGAATTCTGTGAATCAATCATTGAAAAATGATACAATGATCTAGTGATAACATGCACATCTACTTTCTTTAACTCTTAAATCAACATTTAATGATATAAAAATTTAATTAAATCATAATAAAAATGCTGAGTGGAGTATTGATTACGTACATTAAAATCTCTATTATATATAACAGCTGCAAAGCTGGTTTTTTCTTAGAACCAACATTTTTTAAAATTGTAGTTAAATGAATCGATATGAGTGGGCAAGGATTTCTGGTTAACAGAATGATGGATATGCGGTTGTTACCAAAGATTATTATAGAGTGCGCCACCAGCGGATACGCTGCTTTTCCCTGTTGAATCTTAAGTTATCCTAAATCAAGTTTAACTAAAAAATATTAAAATGTATATGGAAGAAAGAGAAAGAATAGAGGATGAGAAGGATGATGAGGAGATGATAAAGAAAAAAGGGGGTGAGGAGGAGGAGGAGGAGGAAGAGGAGAATACGATGAATATTAGAGTTAAGTCAAGTAGGTACTGAAAATATTAGGTTCATTGATTATATGCTCTATGTCGTCTGTTAAAGGTTTTAAAAGCTGTGTTGAGCTTCCTACACTTTCTTCTTGCAAAATTTGTGTGTGTATATGTGGCACTTGAATGCAAAAATAAAAGAGCACACCGCCTTCCAAATAACAAAATACTAAGGAAACTGTAGGTAATGCCTTGTTCCTGCATCGTCACTCTCGGTGCTGCCCTCTGCTTTGAGCTTGATAAATCACCATCCTCATATAATATTGGCTTCATGTTAGTCGTAAATTAACATTTAACTGTATTTGAATAAATTCAGTTGAACATATGAGGATTTCAGGTTAACTACTATCGGATACGCTGCTTTTCTTACAGTTGTAACCACGTTCCTCCAGTTGAATCTCAAATTATCCCCAATAGAATAAACTAATAAAGCGTGGAAGAAGAGGACGAAATTGAGGAGGAGGGCAGAGGAGGAGGAGGTGATGGGTATGATAATGATGTAGTTAAGACAAGTAGGGACTGAAAATATTAGATTTAATGATTATATACGCACTAATCTTCTGTTAGATGTTTTTATAAGCTGGTTTCCTAAAAAAAAAAAAAAAAAAAAA
>CAKNXH010059884.1:80043-125443 GCA_932178445.1 Andricus quercusramuli | reverse complement strand
TTTTTTTTTTTTTTTTTTTTTTAGGAAACCAGCTTATAAAAACATCTAACAGAAGATTAGTGCGTATATAATCATTAAATCTAATATTTTCAGTCCCTACTTGTCTTAACTACATCATTATCATACCCATCACCTCCTCCTCCTCTGCCCTCCTCCTCAATTTCGTCCTCTTCTTCCACGCTTTATTAGTTTATTCTATTGGGGATAATTTGAGATTCAACTGGAGGAACGTGGTTACAACTGTAAGAAAAGCAGCGTATCCGATAGTAGTTAACCTGAAATCCTCATATGTTCAACTGAATTTATTCAAATACAGTTAAATGTTAATTTACGACTAACATGAAGCCAATATTATATGAGGATGGTGATTTATCAAGCTCAAAGCAGAGGGCAGCACCGAGAGTGACGATGCAGGAACAAGGCATTACCTACAGTTTCCTTAGTATTTTGTTATTTGGAAGGCGGTGTGCTCTTTTATTTTTGCATTCAAGTGCCACATATACACACACAAATTTTGCAAGAAGAAAGTGTAGGAAGCTCAACACAGCTTTTAAAACCTTTAACAGACGACATAGAGCATATAATCAATGAACCTAATATTTTCAGTACCTACTTGACTTAACTCTAATATTCATCGTATTCTCCTCTTCCTCCTCCTCCTCCTCCTCACCCCCTTTTTTCTTTATCATCTCCTCATCATCCTTCTCATCCTCTATTCTTTCTCTTTCTTCCATATACATTTTAATATTTTTTAGTTAAACTTGATTTAGGATAACTTAAGATTCAACAGGGAAAAGCAGCGTATCCGCTGGTGGCGCACTCTATAATAATCTTTGGTAACAACCGCATATCCATCATTCTGTTAACCAGAAATCCTTGCCCACTCATATCGATTCATTTAACTACAATTTTAAAAAATGTTGGTTCTAAGAAAAAACCAGCTTTGCAGCTGTTATATATAATAGAGATTTTAATGTACGTAATCAATACTCCACTCAGCATTTTTATTATGATTTAATTAAATTTTTATATCATTAAATGTTGATTTAAGAGTTAAAGAAAGTAGATGTGCATGTTATCACTAGATCATTGTATCATTTTTCAATGATTGATTCACAGAATTCTTGTATTAGATTTTAATATTACTGAATTTATTTTATCATTCATGATACTTTATTTCAATGTTTCAAGTAAGTAAATTCAATATTTTCAGCAGATTTCTCCATTATGTGGAAGGTGATTTCAACGTTTCTTGCAGTCCATTATAATATTTATGTAGCTGATTTTATTTTATAAATTCTAACAACAGCTTTCGAATTATATGTTCTTCATTCCAAAATACTTCAAGCAATATTATTAAAAATTATCACCCGACTATCAGGTATTAATGGCTAATAGTTTATTTAATATCTTAGCTACATCGATATAAAATTCTAAAACTCTCACTGTGAACCACTGGATGTAATAAGATCTCTTAAGAATCTGTTGGTATTTTCAAGATGCGTGTAGAATTTTTATATGGTTTAACTCATTTGCAGAGGCATGCTATGAGATTTATAACTGTTTTTTAGTCGCTCAACCGCAAAGCCTCCCGAAATCTTGCAAATGTTACAAAATCAAAATTTTTCAATAGCTATCTCTCTCTCTCTCTCTCTCTCTCTCTCTCTCTCTCTCTCTCTCTCTAACCTACACACAAGCTTTATACCTTGCTGTCACCTTATTATGAGTTGGTTTTTAATATAAAAATTATTTCAGTCTACAGCTTATAAGTGAATTACATCACATGGTTTCTCTCTCTCTCTCTTGCACATACTTCAAGCCTTACTATCATTTTCTTATGAGTTGAAACTTCATTTTTCTGAATAAAAAACTATAACATTATTTCATTATGTATTTTTAAATTAATGTCCCAGGCTTAAGATGGTTACATTTCAATATGCCGAAGGCATTTTTAAATAGAGTTGGATTTTTTTTAATAGTATGCACGGGGCTGCCTCGGTATATATATTATCAGTCACGGGCGCATTAATATAATGCAATCAAGCGATCTGATATGAGCGTGTGCCTTGACATATTGGACAAAGACTGTGTTTTACCCCATTATTCACATATTGGGGTTTGCAGTCAGAACCTCGGTAAAGGTACATAGAAAAATCTCAAGAGGTACCGGCTCAGGGATCAAACTCTGGGCCTCTGAGGTGAAGTCCGAGTGCCCAACCAACTATTATTATTATTATTATTGTTATTAGAAAATAACTAAAAAATCCATAACAAGAGTTTTATTTCACTACTCACTTTTATGTACTTAGGATTAAATATATGTATATTTCCCGCACTTGAATACAGCTATAAGAACTTTATCACTCTTATGTATGTTTTTCTTACTTTCTAGTCTACTTATAAAAATTGAAGCAATTAATTCTCCTACTGAAATAGAGTTTTCATATTTCATGTGAAATGATAGATGATATTTTCATTGACAACTTCTTCGTCACTCATATTATTATCATTTATCCTTTCTTTTCTTTATTTAAACCATAGGTGTTCATGCTTAAACCATTGAGATGATGTGATAAATATTAGTTTGAAAAGAAAACTTCGTGTCTATTGTAACGTAATCAACATTTACATTCTTATAAGATTCACCTTACTCCTCTAAATTTACTCGTTCCAGCACATATTTTGATGCTTCTTTGTCTTGGGTGGATTCATAATCTTCTGTGGTATATAATAAGAGTAAAATATTTCAAAAATCAGTTCTTTCTCCTTTTTTCTTTCGTGAGAAGCAATATATGCATTTGCAGTCATAAAACAGAATTCTCCAATATACATATACGTATCACCATCTCTGCTATCAATCTTCCTTCCATATCCTCAACTTTTTTCTTAAATATGAATTTTATTCCATTGATCAAACAATTTTCATGGAAAGCCATTCTAGAAGGAACCACCGTTCTTTTAATAAATGCTTTAATTCAACTGTCTTTCAGTAGTGTCAATTGAGGAAGCTCTTCCAATAAACCGAAGACATATTAAATAATAATAATAATGATTATTTTTATCATTATATTATAAGATTATTATTATTATTATTATTAAACTGCATGTAGAATATTTTTCAAACATGTAGACAAAATTTTTAGACAAATTTGGTACTCACCATTGTGCAATATTATTTTGTGACAGCTGTGAAATGGCCTTGATGTCGGTAAAGTAGAGATGCATCAACCTCTTGTAAAAGTGGCTCGGTAGCCTTCTTTTATTAAATCTCTTGCATCTAAATACATAGATTTTGGTTCAGTATCAATGCTGGAAAGGTAGAAATTCAGGATGACATTATCAAAATATTCTAGCAACTTAGCACGGACATGAACCAGAATGCAGAATGTTCTTCATGAGTTGAATGTGCACTGAATAAAGAAAGACAGGAATTTTTAGTTAAAAGTAATATCTATATGGAAGCAATAAATCAAATTCATATAGACAAAAGAGGATGTCATACATAGCCCTCCATGTCAAATTTCACCTATACACCTGCATCATTTGTATATTAAATGAATGATCATATTTGTTTAATTGGAATAAGAAATAACCTTGACTCAAAAGTAAGATCCATAGTTCGTATTATAATGCGCATCCAGACTCCGTCTTACTTTTTGGTTCAGAACCCAGCATCATGTGATGCAACAAGGTTCTAGAACGTTCTACACTGTAATCGACACGTTCGTGATTTAATTTTTGCAGCGCAAAATGTGATGCGTCAGTACAATACCCTTGAAGCTGCTGCCGAAAGAAATTATTTTCAGAAATTCCGTAGTATATTTTGACGATACCATCAAGAATATTCTAGAATTTTTTATCCGTGAGGAAGCAACAAATCATCCTTTTTTCTCGTTATAACCTTGCACGTATTGCCAGAACGTTCTACATTATAATCGACACGTTTGGAATATATATTTTGCAACGCAAAATCTAATGTTTCAATACCATAACCTTGGAAGTTGTTGACGACAAAAATTCTTTCCAGAAAGCAATAAATCATCCTTGTTTTTCTCGTAATAACCTTGAACGTGTCTTGACATGAATTCGGCTCGTACAATTGTGTGATATTCTGTAACATCATCATAAGCTTCGAGAATGCTCGAGAAGCTTAGCACGGTGAATCTGGTAATACACTGGAAATTTGTTTGCAGCTCGCGCCTCATATAGCTGAGGATTATCATTATTATGAAGGTTAATACCTAAGCAGAAAACATTTTTGCGATGTAACTTCAAGGGCAAATGAAAAAAATGTAACCTTGAAGCTATTTTACGTAAAATTCAAAATGCGTTTTATATTCATGAATTCCGTTTCGTACAATTCTCAAAAACTAGAGTAGCTACCGGATGCAACCTGATCCGTGAGAATAAATCAAATTCCTACGGGTGAAAACAGGATGTCACATCAAATTTCACATACAGACACACTTGCATATTTGCGCCTTAAATATGACTGTTTTATCTATAAGGAAGCAATGAATCATTCTTGTTTTTCTCGTAATAACCTTGAACGCGTTTTGACATCAATTCGGCTCTGACAATTGCGAAATATTCTGTGACGTCATCATAAGCTTCGAGAATGTTCGAGAATGTTCGAGAAGCTCCAGGATCCGTCGAGAATGTTCTAGAAGCTAAGCAGCACGGTGTCCATGCCAGCCTCACACGGATACACACGGACACACACACACACCGATACTCACTAATACTAATTTGTCCAGAACTCCCCCTGTATATCTACTTCTATTATCATATAATAAAGGGGCATGAAACATATTATGTTGTTATATGTGAACATAAGATAACAATATTTATATTCGCGCCAAAGCCTTTCACACGCACCCGTTCAAAGAACATGACACTTCGTAGATCACTTTCGTAAACCACGCCCCTTTTACTGGTTCACCCGACGAGTGCACTCGGTGAGAAACCTGAACGCTACCCTTGAGTGTGGTGCATCTAGTTTGACCTAGCGCATGCGCAATGAAACATACTTTTGCCATTTTACATTGACAGGTGAATTTTGCAAGAGGAACGTAAAATTACAATGTCTGAAAGTGACCTTACAAGAATTTTCCTGTCTGCATGTGATTTTGAAGTATTACATTAATTTTCAAACATTACAGTAAAATTACCACGTTAATCACTGGTATTTTTATGTCCACTGATTAATGCGGTAATCTTCAACCACTTTTTTATACAGTGTAAATTTGATATAATAGAGTTGAACATAATGTAGAAAAGGTCGCATTTTCGACAAAATCAAGCATTAAATCAAACATTACTGTTAAAGCCGAAGGGGCTTTAACAAAAGAGAATTCACAATTACTAAATTACAGTTGCCAATGCGTTGACCTTTAATTTTAAAAGGCCTGCGCGTAAGTGTGAGAGAATTGCAATGACCGAGCGCGAAGCGCGAGATAAATACATCACCGAACGCGAAGCGCGAGAACCAACAGTCGCGCGCTCAAACTTGCGAGCCAAGCGAGCAGCCGCGCGCGATGAGAATGTGCCCACGCAACGGACAGATTTTTTTTTCGTACGTCTCTTTATTTCTTTGCTAACGTTTTTGTCCTTTCTTTTTATTCAGTCTACAATACCCCGTGTAGAAATTTGGTCATGGTCCAAACAGGGCCCAGGCTTGGTAAAACTAAGCCCTGGCCTGGCAATCTAGCCTGAGCCAAGCTTCAATGAAACGCCAAATCTGGCTAGGGCCAGGTTATATTGCCAGGCTCGATCGCCCAGCTTGGCCCTAGTTTATTATCGATTCCTAGCCATTTTTAGTTTTTAAATTAAAAGTCGAAATTAAGGAGAAATATTTTTTATTGAAATTTGAAGTTAACAAATGAATATGTAATATTTAAAAATCGAAAAAAAATTAAAACGTCAATTTAAAAAGTCGCTCATTCGATTTGTGCGTCCTAAATTTCTACCACCTTTCTGCGTAATCATCATCTATATACTATAATTTTTTAATTAACGTCCGCCATATTTGTTTTATAAATTAAAGTCTTAAACATCATTACATAAATTAACAACATATTTACACTTGATAATTCGACGAAAAAGTTTTCTCAATTTGAGGTTAGAAGTTACGTGTAATCTTAAAGTGAAAATATTATTTAGAATTAATATAAGAACTTACTTGCACTTTCACCGCTTAAACATGGGATTCTGCCGAGTGCTCGGTGCCTCCGGACTCTTAGAGTGCTTTTTATTTTAGGCATTTTTATCAATTTAATTTCAATGATGATTTGTATTTTGTACATCGACCATCGTCAATCAGCACCATCGCCACTATTCTCAATCACTCACACAAAATTTATAAGTTTAGTTTGGCTCAAACTATCACTCAAATTACTGGTTAAGATACTTTACGAATTTTTATTTATACCAAATTTGCCACTTTGTAAAGATTTACACTCGACACTCGCAAGTAATGAGTAAACAAAGAGAATAGTACTACGCCATCTGTCGTGAATTTTTGGAACTTTGACACTAGCTGAGCCCAAGCTCGAGCCATTGAAAAATTCGAGCTAGATCCAGGCTAAGGGCCCCCAGCCTGGCCCAGGTCTGGAACCGGGAAGAAACTTGGCGATTTCTGCACGGGACTGAATTTACATAGTTATTACTTTTGCAAAACACATAACCTATAAAATGAAGTACCGTACACATTTTTGAAAAGTTCGAATGTTTTAACATTATTTTCTAAAAGGATCAGAAGAATAAAATAAATGAAAACTGAAACTATCAAAGTAAATTGCATTGGTCTTATAAACCTGATCAATATAATGTCCGATTTGAAATACGATCAGTTCTAAGAAGAAAAAGCACATTTTGAAGGTTATAATTTGTTCGAGGTTTCAAAAATCGCTCAAAACTACATTCAAGTAATATATTTTCTTCTCCTAAGGACATAATGAAATAATTAACTTGTCAAATAAAAAGCCTCCATCACACAAATACACTGAAATACCCGTATAGTCGAAACTGACAGCTTAGATCCGGGTCACATGTCATGGAGCGAGGCCCCAAATTATTAATAATCTTTACCTTCGAACTTCTCCATTACAATATGCATTAGATATTTCATTCCTCAACAATTTCAAGTATTTTAGAATAGAATAATGTCAATAGGATGCTTTACTTAATAAACAATCATGAGGCACATGGTTATAACCTATTTGCGTTTCATCCCTGACTTTGAATTCTGTGACGTGCGATGACAGGACGTGTAATGACAAACAAAACAAAACATTGATTGTACTTGTTCACTTAATTATTCACTGTGACTCCCTCTAAAGATGTGTTAGGTTACAATTGATATATTTTCCCGAAAAGTGTCCAATTTACCTGGAGCTTCTAATGACACACAATAAAAATACGCTGAAGTTTAACACGTTTTATGTTAGTTTAAAGGTATATTTTTCAAATTATACCATTGATTCATACACAGATGTGATACTTCGACTTATTTATTAAAGAATTACATTGTTATTCGTTAAAATAACAAACAAAAATCGTCAAAAACTCATACTGTTATTACACGTCCCAGGAAAAAAAAGGGGAAAACTTTTAAACTTAAAATTCTCTTTATCTTTAAGTGCGACAAAATAAAAATCGATATGCAAGAATAATAGTTTTTGAGACATACTTTTAAGAGGTTCCAGTGAAAAATTATATTTTATTACCCTTGGTTTCGAAAATCCTCCTCAAACTTAGCAACTTGTAGGTGGAGAGCAAGGAGAGGGCATGTTTTTCCAGTATTTAATGCTTGTTTAATATATTTTTTCAGGAAAAAAAATCTGTGTTGGTCTCATGTTTTCGTTCCGTTTTATTAAAAAGATTAAGTTTGCCAAATTATAAAGCTATTCAATAAATATTCACAAAGATATTACACGAGGAAGCAAAAGTGACCTTTATGTGAAGAATTACCCATATGTTTTTTGTTGCAACATTTTTTTGGTAATATGACCCTCATTTTTTAAATTCAAAATCATTTTGATTTTTATTTCAAGTTGAAATAGTGATTTTTTTTTAAATTACATATGCTCAGTGAAAAGGGTATGAAAAATCCTATCGTAACTATAGTAGATATTTTTTATTGTTATAAAACGATGTTAGATCTCAGGGCCGTTAAGTTGGCAGGAACACATTGCAAAAATTGACTGAAAACCCATAGGGAATTTAGGGCTCATTTAGGGCTAATTTAATGCCCTATTGCCAAATTTAATGCTCTGCATTTAAACAAAAAAACCGGTGGTCATGCTAGCTTAACGTTAAGGTAGCAGGACCACACATAGAAAAAATACTTAGAAAATATTTCTTTGCACAATAATTAAGGGCTTATTTAGGGCTCACTTTATGCCCTATTGCCAAATTTAATGCTCCCCAATTTTTAGAAAAAACCTGTGGTCGTGCTAGCTTAACATTAAGCTAGCAGGACCACACATAGAAAAGAACTAATTAGAAAATATTTCTTTGCAGAATAATTTAGGGCTCATTTAGAGCTCACTTAATGCCCTATTGCAAATTTGATACTCCGCAATTTTTAGAAAAAACCTGTGGTTATCAGGACCACACATAGAAAGAAACTACTTAGAAAACATTTCTTTGCAGAATAATTTAGGGCTTATTTAGGGCTTAAGTAATGTCCTATTTCCAAATTTAATGCTCCGCAATTTGTAGAAAAAACCTGTGGTCCTGCTAGCTTAACGTGAAGCTAGCAGGACCACATTGTTATTGAAACATTCAAATTCTACAAGTCAAAAATTTAAAAAAATGAAACAATGCAAATTTCTAAGTTTGCATTCAGCACTCTGAAATTTTAATTATTCGAGGCTTATTTTATTTTAAATAATTCAATTTTATTTAGTTTATTTTTGAATGTTTGATTTATAATTTCTCATTTCAAATAAACAGTCAAATATTGTTAAATATTGAAACAAAAATTTTTTAATTAAAATTTTTCAAACTGAATGTTAAAAAAATTGAGTATTTATCGGATGCAAATATTTCATTAATTATTAAGGCTTTCGAATTAAAATAGTTCAATTTTTAACGTAAGAATCTATCAATTATTTAATTATGAACAGATTCATAATCGTCTTATAGAATCAATTTTATTATTATTCTATTGTTAAGAGTCGAACTATAGTTCAATTCTAAAAATAAATACTTTATTCACATTTACAGTTGTTTATCAACTCAACATGTTTCTCGTTTTACACATAAATCTGTCTTGGGTCGTAGTTTAGGACGTAGGTGATGTTTGTTTGCTAAAAATTGCGGAGCATTAAATTTGGCAATAGGGCATTACGTGAGCCCTAAATGAGCCCTAAATTATTCTGCAAATAAATATTTTCTAAGTATTTTTTTTCTATGTGCGGTCCTGCTAGCTTAACGTTAAGCTAGCAGGGCCACAGGTTTTTTTTTTTAAAAGGCGGAACATCGAATTTGGCAAGAGGGCATTAAATGAGCCCTAAATTATTCTGCAATGCAATATTGCCTAAGTTGTTTTTTCTATATGTGGTCCTGCTAGCTTAACGTTAAGCTAGCATGACCACAGGTTTTTTCTAAAAATATCGGAGCATTAAATTTGGCAATAGGGCATAAAGTGAGCCCTAAATTATTCTGCAAAGAAATGTTTTCTGAGTAGTTTTTTTTTCTATGTGTGGTCCTGCTAGCTTAACGTTAAGCCAGCATGACCACCAGTTTTTTTGTTTAACCCGGCGTCATGTGGATGGAAAAGTGTTACACGGACGTAGGGGTGGGTCATATAGACCCGCTTATTAGATTTGAATTATAACAGTACTTTATTAATAAAAAAGGTAATATGTATGCCGGTTTATTTTTTTAGGTATTCATGTAAATAAATAAAAGCGAAATATCATATAATATTATGTTTTAACCATATTAATAATGACCGTTCGAGGTCATTCCGAGCCGTTGCTATTGAGCGTGGACGAGAGGGGACGCAGTGGGGAGGGGGGGGGGGGCAGAAGCACTTCTGCGACCATTTGCGAGCTGCGAATTTGTGAACGGTCAGTGTACATTGTAAAGAATTAAAATCATATGTATACACAATGGCGCAAAATTGTTACACCAAATGCAGGGATGAATCTCGAGACCTTTTTCAACTTTGTGCAGGTGTTACTCTCAGTACGGTCGCCAGTAGACTAATCTGCTCCTGCAACGCTTAGAACGACTCAGCTCTCAGCAGCTCCAGCTACTGAGAAGAACAGCAACGTCGCACGCATAGTAACCGAACTTCAAGCAAAATAAAATGTGCCGGGTCTCACAGACCCAACCCACATGACGCCGGGTTAAATGCAGAGCATTAAATTGGGCAATAGGGCATTAAATTAGCCCTAAATGAGCCCTAAATTCCCTATAAGTTTTCAGTCAATCTTTGCAATGTGGTCCTGCCAGCTAAACGGACCTATTAAAACAAATTAATAGAATAGTATTCTAACAGACTTGCAGACAAGTAGCTTTAAAATTAACCCAAAAACAATAAAAAATTGGGGTTTTCCGAATTTATTGATATTTTCCGGAAGCATTAAGATTTGACGTTTTTTAAAACAAATTCTAACAAAATTAACACATACTGGCCTACATTTATGCCCATAAAACGGGTACTTTAATCACCTTTTATGGAATAATTAAGAGAAAATCTAAATTTTATTATTATTAAAACTAGGGTGCTTGCTCAACCTATTGGAAAATAGATGTCCACAAACTTTTGCACGACATTACATATAAAAGAAAATAAATTTTTATTATTATTTTCAGTTAACGTTTACCGAAGATGTTTAATTGTTTACACATAAAGCTGTCTTGGGTCGTATTTTAGGACGTACGTGATGTTTTTTTTCTGTGTCAGAGAATAGAAATTAATAATTTTTTTGCGTATACTTAATATATTGTATAGCAGCACATACGTGCAAGGACGAATTTGACATGAACTGACACAACTTCAGCTGAGGTCAAATTTACGGCTGGTATGCTTAACAGTTGTTGCGGGAATCATGCAAAATAGGGAGGCTTCTTTGCAATCGTAACTCATGATCTTGACCGTGCCCGTGAAAGTAAAATTCGTGAATGGACCATACAGAATCGACGCGAGGCAATGTCGGCATAAGTGAAGGTAAAAATTGTCAGGTTTATGTGCCACTCTTTAATTCTCTTCGCATATTGTAAGCTGAGCCTGAATGCTTGGCGTGGTTTCGTGTACATTCGCTGTAGTCATTGACATAGCATATCCTTTTTTCTCCATTTTCAACAGTTTCAAGTACGAAATCATTCTATTTAGAACGCGTAATTACTAATTTTAAATTCCTGAACTTTTCCGAATTTCCATTTACGTTCTAATCGTTCTTTTCGTAGTATGAAAAATGTTTTGATAACTTTTCGATAACTGCACATTTGGATGAGATATTGTTACTATTTGACACAAAAGACAATTTAATATTTATTACGAAAAGTCATCGTTTAATTTTTGTAAACTGATGCATGAGGGAAACCAGCAGGGGCCTTGCGGGGGACCTTGTTAAATATCAGAGGTTTCTAAGTTCAACTTCCAAAACAATCTCATCAAATTTTTAACAAAAGTGCATTTTTTTCATCAGATCACGCTACCATTCCACCCAACACACTTTCCCGCTATTATTTTGAAAGTACAAATTTACATGGTATTTTCTTCAATTTTGTTTAAAGAGTCGAATATTAATAATATTTGAAGGGCAACACCGCATAAGGCGTAAGTGCCAAATTTCCGAAATGTGTTTTATTGGCCTAAAATAATGTTTTTAACCTAACTCATATTTCTGTAAAAGATTATGGTCCGGTTCGATTTAGGAGTGGGTCAAAATCCATGTTTGGTATTTTTGTTTATAAAGTAATTTAATATTTTTTCCTGTTCTTTCCATAATTCAATAGAGCTAAGTAATAGCTCAAAAGTACTTTTTTGTTTTTTAATTTCTTCAAAAAATAAAAAAGTTATGCAACTCTTTGTGTATCAAAATCAGATTTTTTGGGGACGCGCCGTTCCTTTGATAAAGGTTTTCTCGGAGATGGATGCTTCTTTCAAGATGTTAGTTTCATGGATCGATAAAGCCTAACAGTACCTCGAACTGTTTTTGCATTTCTATTTTTAAAATTAATTGCCTGAAAGTTCTACAGTTTTTTGTTTCTCCTGTAAAATTCGGGTTTTGGCACTTACGCCCTTATGCGGTGTTGCCCTTCATTTCATAAAATGTATCAACCTCAAATATAATTTAATTCCGGTAATACCAATTAACACCGTATCAACTTCATAAGCCACACGCAGAAAAAAGAAATGTAATATTTACTAATCAAGAAATGGGGCATAATTTCTGAAGTGTACCCACCTCAAAAATGAAAGTTGTCCGATCGGGCTAAAAATTGGCGTAATTGTAGTCCTATTAGATAGTACTCCTCACACCAAAAATTAATTTATTTTGATGATTATTTATCAATGTGGAGGGGGTACAATTTACGGGGTTTTCAAGCAAAGCCCTACTTTCAAACGTTTGTAACTTTTGTCCTGTTGCCTGAAACAAAATTTCACCTGGAATATTTTAGATAGATTTTTTCGCAAAATTTCTGTTGGTGATAACTATTTTCAAAAAAGTCAAAATTTGACCCGAATTTTTGAAAATCAAAAATAAATTTGACTTTTTTTCAAATTTCGGCACTTTTTTTCTATTCAAAATAGCTTTAAAAAAAGCTGAGATTTTTTCCTATACGACCTCCAGTTTTCAGAGTGGCAAATTAATTCGTCTTTGAGTAATAGAACGATACGTAAACAAGATGCCGTGATAGGGCGTGTCGCGCTATTTCCCCTAGTGCGCTCAAGCCGAGGATCTTTGTGCAACGCTTAGGAGCCACTTTTTAAAGTTAAGTAAATTTATATGGTAATATTATGGGTCTTTCTATTCGATTTTTTGGCGATAGTTTCGACAGTTGTTTTCTTTGCAGGCCTCTTTTGCGGTTTCTGTTTTTTGCCATTCGAGAAGATGTCGTATTTCTCAGAGGAAGAAAACTTCCTGAGTTGAAGTTTTCCATCTTGAGTGGGAATGAAAGCGTGGTACTGTAATGTACCTGGTATCGTGACAGCTTTGTCCAATCTGGCTTTCAGTAACTCGGTGGCTAAGGCATGGTTTTCTTTGCTGCTGAACAAAATTTCGGTTTCCTTACAGTTACTCTTTGCCCACTGAAACAAAGCATGGGGAGTGAGTATGTGATGTTTCGGAGAACATTGTAAGCTTGATCGTGCTGCTTGTCTCTTTATATTCGCTCCAATACCATCACATGCACCCATACCATGAGATGTACCATGGAAGTGCCATTCAGCTTAGATACCAAAATCTTCTTCATGGGCTTGGAGATTAACAAAGCTACTCTTATTTTTAAAATGTTGCCCTGCACCATCAGTGAAATAGTAGATTTTCTTTGGCCTGAAATGGGTTTTCAAGAAATCTACTATTATCTTTTGATACTCGAGAACAGCCACCGTGTCATGAGCTAAGTTATCAGATATGATTGCGATACTTACGTGCTTGAGCTCTCCATCTTTTTTATAATAAATCACGACAGTGAATATTGTAGCTTGGTCGTTATTCCAGTGGAATGATTGCGCTGCATTGTACTCTTCCAAATTTTAATCACTTTTTCAGAGGGCATCGTGCAAAAAGTATTTTTTTCAAATTCGAAGAGAATTTTAGATAAGAATGACCAAAGACGATATTTCCAGAAATACAATTTTATGAATAATTAATTTTTTTAGGCCTTGTTAATTCATCCTGGCAATGCAGAGAGCAGTTATTCTAGTAGCACACTAAAGCGTTGCACAAAGATCCTCGGCGTGAGCGCACTAGGGAAAATCGCACGCCACTCACCCTATCACGGCATATTGTTTACGTATCGTTCTATTACTCAAAGACGAATTAATTTGCCACTCTGAAAATTGGAGGTCTCATAGGAAAAAATCTCAGCTTTCTTTTAAAACTATTTTGAAGAAAAAAAAGTGCCGAAATTTGAAAAAAAGTCAAATTTATTTTTGATTTTCAAAAATTCGGGTCAAATTTGGACTTTTTTTGAAAATCGTTATCACCACCAGAAAGCTTGTGAAAAAATCTATCGACCCATAAATTTTACCCCCTCCACTTCGATAAATAATCATCAAAATAAATTAATTTTTAGTGTGAGGAGTACTATCTAATAGGACTACAATTAGGCCAATTTTTAGCCCGATCGGACAACTTTCATTTTTGAGGTGGGTACACTTCAGAAATTATGCCACAAATGTAAAATGTTTCTTGTAACCGTAACAGTAAAAACTGCTCTTAATGAAGGGGTTGAAAATGTCAAAAGCACTAAGCCTTTCGTGAATGTCACAGTGAAATTAGGGTGAATTTAACGGCAATCCTTTAGTAAAAAAAAAACTCTATTCCCTGGTATGAAATACGGTAAGACATGTAAAATCCACTGAGCCGAGATTGCAATAGTGGTGCAGTGAACATTAGAGAAGGATCGGTACATGCCTACCGTTCCGAATAGTTTCTTTAGCTCGCCCTCAGTCGTAATAACGCAACCTGTCCGCGCGGACCACCGGATGAATTCATGACGCCATCGGCAATGGATGGATTGCATCACCTACAAAACATTTATTTTTGACATTTCTGTGACAGTCGTCACATTATTCCATATTCTCACTCAGCAATGAAGGGATTTTATAATAAATAACACAATTTTGGATGGCAAATCTTATTCGGAGGTCGCGTACAGTTAAAAGTTTATTGGAGCAAGACGTGTGCGTTCCGCGACTGTTCCAGCTGACTTGTATGGATATATGAGGTAAATGCGAGAACTTTTGTCGTGTGCCGCGATGACAGGAACGCGTATTCAAAAGTCGTTACCGAGGTCGCCACCTTAGTGACAAATGCATTTCGGAATTATTTCACAGATTGCAACTCGTGTAATAGTGTAGTGGTTAAGGTAATGGACTTGCGTGCTCAGGTTTATGCGTTCAAATCCCCCCCCCCCCCCCCCGTTGCGTGCGAAATTTTAATTGTCTTATAAGCGTTGTAACTTACAAATATCGATTAATTATAAGTACACCAGAGCTTCGTTATATGCACAATCTCGGGGGTTGCCTGAACATGGCCTTGTGCATATATCGCCAGCAGCGAAACGTAAACAGGCAGGGCCGCCTAAACCGTTTCCATGACATTGCGCAATCTACTTGACTGCGGAGTAATGCAGTGCGTCCCTTCATAGGCGGAGTCGCAACCGTCTCTCACCCTGCCCCCTGAGAAACTGTGGGCACGAGCAATTCTAGGAATTGCTAATATCGCCTGCAGTCGCGCGAGCATATAACGAAGCTCTGGTGTATATCCGAAAATATATCTCAGAATTAACCGTTTGTTTATTTATTAATTATTTTTTAGCCATTTTTTTTACAATTTATAGAGCCGTCCAAACTATAGTCTGCACCGTTAACGTAAGTTAGATCTGTTTATATTATCCGTCAAAGTGACATGACAATTCGTAATTGCAGCATCGAGGAATAGTGCAGAATAGCGACAGGATCGGTAAAATCTACTGATCCGCAGGTCAACAGCACTTGAGAATCGGTACTGGTAACCATCAATGATAGTCATATTCAGTTGCCTATAGTTGTAAAATTTACTGAACTGACGTGTTGTCCATATACGTACTTGGAAGATCAGTAGATTTAACTTGGTTTTCAGTAAAATCTAGGGTTCTTTTTTCTGCGTGCACGGTGCAGTCTTTAAAGATGGTCACTTGGATTTTTGGTGTGTTAAGTGGTTTATTCTCAGTCACAAAAAATACGTTTTAGTTCGTCTGCGATAAGTATAATTATTTTTAAAATAACAGTTAAGCAAGCGCAACGTTTTTTAAATGTGGTGTCCTGATTTCTTACCTACATTTACTCATAATTTGCTGTTTTTCACGCTCCTGTGCCGCCGTTCTAAAGAACAAAGCAGAAAGTAAGTAACTACAAAATCAGCGAACGGAGAAAATCGATGAAAACATTTGAATATGGTTTTTCCTATTCCGCTTGGTTTAATAGATATTTGAAAAGTTTTTGGACTGTTATTCGGTAATTTCGATGCAGTCTGCCTACTTATAAAAAATAATTCACAATCATTATTAATCAATATGTACTCTCTAAATCTGAATTAGTGAAATTTCACTAATTGTTAGTGAAATTCCACTAATTCAATTAGAGAGGAGTCGGTCACTAACGATTAGTAGAAAACTACTAATTTGATTAGTGGAAATTGTCCACTATTAAAATTAGTAAAATTCCACTAAACAATTAGTAGTTCGTGTCGCTGCAGTGTTTACTAATTGAATAGTGGAAAGTCACTAATTCAATAGTTAAAATGCACCAGTTTTTAGTGACAAAGTTAATATTTTTTAAATAAATGAAGGGTAGAAATGCAAAAGGAGTCAAGCGCAAAATTTCCGAAATCGGGTTTATTAGCTCAAAAAATCAGATAAATTCTATTACACAAGCCTGCCAAAGGATTTTTTGGGGCATCATTTTTCAAAATTTGTGTTCTTGTGTTTACAGTTCGAGAAGCTTTTCTAACCACAAAGTAAAAAGCCAAATTTCATTTTTCTCGACACTGGCTAATTATATTTAATTACTATTGGGTCCCTTCCGTTCAGCACTGAATAACCTGAAACCCAATTCCTCATTTTTTGGAAATATGCAAAATTATTATTGCTATCGTCATTATTTTGAAGTTGAAATGTCAGTTTTACACCATTTCGAAGTCATAATTGGATTTTCAAATTTCGCGAAACTGCATGATTTTTTTTAAACAAACTTTTTGGAAATCAACTCGTCCATTCAATAGCTAGAATTTAAATTTTTAGTTTTTTCTTAAACGGCAAATTGACTCCACAATGAATGTTGAAAGATGTTAAAAGTCGATACGGACCCAAAATCTAACCTCGAAACGCGACCTGTTTCATTCAATTTCTCGAAACCGGATAGCTTTTCGTGAGCAAACTTTTTTTTAGTTCGATAGAGCATGAAAGTATCTCGAAAGTACTTTCTTATTTTTTTCTTAAATGGTCCCGCTGAATTTACAACATGTTTTTAGTCTCTCCTGAAAAAAGTGAAAAATGGCGCTTGACTCCTTTTGCATTTCTACCCTTCAAATATAAATTGACAGAAGATTCTTAAAAATGGTGAAATACAAAAAATATGCACTATTATAAATTCATGTAAGTTAATTTACAGCAGTCGTCGTGGTTTCATATAAGGACAATTCTATGGAGTTATAAAAGTAACGTGAAGAGCTTGCGTAGTGTACATTAAAGACGAATTGAAAATTAAATAATACACCAGAGCTTCGTTATATGCTCGCGCGACGCTGGCGATATTAGCAATTCCTAGAATTGCTCGTCCCCACACTTTCTCAGGGGGCAGAGCGAGAGACGGTTGCGACTCCGCCTATGAAGGGACGCACTGCATTACTCCGCAGTCAAGCAGATTGCGCAATATCATGGAAACGGTTCAGGCGGCCCTGCCTGTTTACGTTTCGCTGCTGGCGATATATGCGCAAGGTTATTTTCAGGCAACCCCCGAGATTGAGCATATAACAAAGCTCTGGTGTATGTCGAAAGCATGAATGGGGCTGAATTTACTCTAGGTTTCAATTTTATATATTTGTTCTCGTCTTCTGGCAACTTCTTGCGAGTATTTATCAGTCTATATTAAATATATCCAGTCTAGAGTGTAATATTTTAAATCGAAAACAGTTAAATTCAACAACAACAAAATATGAATTTTCTAGAAACTACTTGAATTCTCAAATAAAACAGACTGATTTTCAAACTAAAAAGAGGACTTTCCAATAAAAAATGGAATAGTTACATGTTCAGTTTAAATGATTTCTTAACTAAAGTAATGAATCTTCGTCTGAAAAAAATTAAATCTCACCGTATAGTGAGATATTTAATAAAAAAGATCAATTTTCAACAAAAATAAATTGGAAAAAAAGTTCAATTGTTAACCAAAAATATAATACTTCAATTTTCAATATAGAAGTAAATTTCCAACCAAACAGACGAATTTTTGACCAAAAATTTTAAATTTCTATCAAAAAAGATAAATTTTCGATAGGAAATGGAATAGTTCCATTTTTAGTCAAGACAATAGATTTTCTTAATTTAAAAATCTCATTTCCAACCAAATAGTTTAATTTTTGACGAAAATGATGAATCTTTAACGGAAAAATTAATTTTCAACCAAATAGTGAAATTTTCAATCAGAAAGGTGAATTTCCTAACAAAAAAGACAATTTTTCAACAAAATACATGAATTTTTAACTAAAAAAAAAATCAATTAAAAATAGAATATTGAAATTTTCTACCAAAACGAAAACGAATTTTTTCAACAAAATAATTCAATTCTCAGCCAAGGAAATGAAATTTTAACGTAAAATAGAATACTAAAATTTTTAGTGGAAAAATACATTTTTAATGAAACAGAATACATTTTTAACCACACCGATGGATTCTTAATCAAGTTAAAACCAAAGTTTCAAACAAATAATCTAATTTTTGTAGTAAAAAAACTGATCACTCCTAGACAAGAAGATACATTTTGAACCAAGAAGATTAATTATCTACTTCTTGGTGAATTAGTCACCAAGAAGATTAAGGGTTTCCCACAGAAAAAGATTTTTCAACCAGAAAGTGGAATTTTTTACTAAAGAAGACACATTTTCAACCAAACGCAGAATAGTTAAATTTTCAGATAAAAAAAAAATAGATTTAATAGCAAGACAAATGTTTAAATAAATAGTTAAATTTTGAAAGAAACAAACAGATTTTTCAACCAAAATGACGAATTATTAACGAAAAAACTTTAATAAAGTAATTCCATTTTCAACTAGGTAGTTTAATTTCCAACCAAAAAAGATGAATTTTCTACAAAATAGCTGAACCCTAAAACAATACAGATTAATTTTCAGCTACAAATTTCGTGATTTTTAACCAGAAAGATACTTTTTTTACCTAAATAGATGAATTCTCAACCCAAAAAGACAAATCTTCAACAAAACAGTTGGATTTTTGAATAAAAGGAATCATCTCTTAGAATTATTTCTTCTTACTATAAAAAACAATCGAACTCATGCATCAAAATTCTCTTGTTTTACCCTTCAATGTGGGAAATTCCTGCCCTATATTTTTAGCTAAAGCCGACTTTGCTTCATCAGGTGGATAGCTAAAATTAAAAGAAAATGTTTTAAGTAAGAAGGAAAATCAATAGCGTATACTAGAAGATGTCAAACTTACTGTGAATTAATTGATTAATCTTTTTGAATATTTTCCTAAAATTAATTTTTTTTTCATAAAAAATCATTCTGAATTTTGCTAGGAATCTTAAGAAAAAGTTGCTATTGTTCTGAAAGCTTTCACAATTCTTGGAATAATTTAAAGTGCCTCTTGAAATTACTTGGAGTTTTTCTAAACCAATAAATGTTCCATTTTTATTTATACATCAAAATTCAAAAATTTCACTTTCAAATAATTTTTTTTAAATATTACAATCAAAATTGTAATTGTCAAACTTCAAATTTAGCTCTCTCAAAATTAATTCAAAAAGTTAATAACTGAACTTAACGTTAATATAACAAGTTGGAATCGAACTTATTTTAAATTCGTGAATAATTTTTCAAAAAAGAGAAAAGATAGAAAGATTATTTTAAGTTGCATTATATCATCAAACGATATAAAATTTGAGATATTTCAAGTGATTAGATAGATTTTTCTTCTAAAATGGGTTGAATTCCTGATTAAAAAACAAACCACCCTGCAGATGGCCTTGCGAATGTTAAAATCGATATTCAGTGTCTAAACCCTGATAAGAGCGTTCTAAAACTTTGTTAATAATAATGTTTTCATACCTATCTAAATTTTTTCAGAATCTTCATCTAGTGAGACATCTCTGTCCTCGCACAAATCCTTTGCCAACTCTTTGATTGTTGTTTTGATTAACCTAGCTTAAAAATTGAATTATATATTAGAATAGTTATAATATTACAATTTATTGATTATAATAATATATCATATAGTTGATCATTATGTACTTACCCAATAACACCAGTATAAATCCTTTGATTCATAAATTCATTTACCACAATTCAACAATTCGAGACTGCTTCCATTCGCTTCTGACACTTCTGACATAATTGGTCGAAATCATTACAGTTCACTTATTCGTTATAGTGAACGCGCGAGGTTACTACTGCATTAGTAAAGCGTAGTTACTAAATAATAGTGAACCATGTTTACTAATTGATATTAGTCAAACTTATAGGGACTTGCATGTTGGTGGCGGAAGTGAGAACGTGTTTGGTGACAGGTGGTGAGAGGATTTTACTGAATTTGTGTGGAAGGTGTGAGTGGAGTGTGAGGGTGGAAGCCGAGGAGGTGATTAGAGTTGTGTGGGGTGGATTGGGGAGATAAAAAGTGGTTTTTGACGAGGGAGTGAGGTGGGATTAAGGTAGATAGTGAAAGTGAGGTTAGGTTGGCAAGCAGTCGGAGGAGCTTGCGGTCGGGAGTCTTGGGCATTTGAGGGCTCAGGGGTGGTTATAGCAGAGTTAGGGGATGTAAAGGGAGAGAAAGGGGTGTCTTCAGGGGCCGTAAGTTATAGAAAAAGAAAAAAAAAACAAGGGAAATAAAGGGAAAATTTGGCGGCGAAGCTGCAGAGACATCTGTCGGCCGCGGTGGGTATTGCATGGAGAATTCCCAGTTACCGGCGGCAGAGCGGGAGGTAAGCAGTGAGAGTGCTGTCAGTGCTGCTAGTGAAGTTGACGGGGAGGAAATTTTCCACGTGCCACGACGGACAACAAGGCGTGGCTCGGGGTCGAGTAGCGCGTCTGGGAGAGGGGGAAGGCGGAACGAAGGAAGCGAGAAGGTAAGGGAGAGAGAGTCGAGCACAAGTGACGGGGAGGATCTCTTGAAGAGGAAGAGAGACAGCCGAGAGAGTCCGGACAAAAGCGAATTGGAGAGTCCATTCAAAAAAAGCGTGAGAGCACGTAGGTCATCCCCCCAAAAAATGGAGGGATTGTCAGAGAAGGAGGCTATCGGGATGCTGGTAGGCGAGATCAGGGAGCTAAGGAAGGACGTGAAGGGGACTAAAGAGCAGGTGGAAGGTATGAGGGAAGAAATGAGAATTAGAGATGAGAAATGGGAAAAGGAGATGAAAGAGATGAGGGAGAGAGTAGAGGGGTTAGAGAGGGAAAGGAAAGAGAAGGAAGTTAAAATAAAGCAGATGGGAGAGGAGATCAGGCTGTGGCAGGAAAGGACGGAAAAGAGACTTGAGAAGGTGGAGGGCAGGACGGAAATGGAAGTAGGTGACGGAGGTGGGGGAAGTGAGATTAAAGGTATTTGGGAAAGGGTAGAGAATATGATAAAAGATAAAGTAGGAGAGCGTAGGAATGAAAAGGAGGAGAGGGCGGATAGGGAACGGATAAGGGCAATGGAGTTGAGAATGGAGAGAAAAGAGAAGGCAGACAGGAGAAATAATATTGTGATAAGAGGGTTGAAGTTAAAGAGTGGAGAAGAAAGGGAGGGCGTGGAAGAGCTGCTACAGAGCATAGGGTGGGTTAAAGGCAGGGTAGGGAAAATTAAGTTGGAGGGGAGGAAAGAGAAGGAAGTGGCGGTTGTGGAGTTGGAGAGCTGGGAAGAAAAGCTGAGGGTAATGCGGAATAAGAGTAGGATACAGGATGCGGGAGTTTTCATAGATCACGATTTGACGAGAAAGGAAAGGGATGTACAGAGAATGCTTTATGACAGGGCGAGGAGGGAGAAGAGAGAAGGGAGATCGGTGAAGGTAGGATATAGAAAAATAAGAGTAGACGGGAAGATGTGGGTGTGGGATGAGGAGAGAGAGGTGTTGAAGGAAGTGCAAGGGGATTTGTTTCGAGGAGTTCTGGCGGTATATCCAGGAATTTGATGTTGTTGGACTGGTAGAGACGTGGGTAGAAAGAAAGGAATGGGATAGAATAGAGCCAAAGCTACCAAGGGGGTATAGGTGGAGACTTCAGGAGGCGGTCAGAGTGAAGAAGAAAGGAAGGGCCAGTGGGGGAATTATAACCGGGGTTAGAGATGGATTAGAGGAAAAAGTTCATGGAGAGGAAGAGGGCGAGGGAGTGCAAATGAGGGAAATAAAAATAGGAGGGATAAAGTGTAAGTTTGTGACAGTGTACAACAAGGATGGAATGGAAAGAATTAAAGAAAGAGTGGAAGACCTGCTGGGCGAAAGAGAAGAGGGTATGGTGGTACTGGGTGGGGACTTTAATGCGAGAATGGGGAGCGAAGGGGGACTTTACAGGGAAGGGGAGAGCTTCGAGAGGAAATCGAAGGATAATGTAATAAATAAGGAGGGGGAGATTCTAAGGGACTGGATGGAGGATACAGGGTGGGCAGTGGCGAATGGTATGGCAAATGGGGACGACGAGGGAGAATACACATATGTAAGTAAGGTGGGGGTATCGGTGATAGATTATGTGGTCATGAATATGCAAGGATGGGAGGAGACGGAGAAATTCGCAGTAGAGGGGAGGGTGGAATCAGACCATCAGCCATTGAGTCTGTGGATAAGAGGTGAGGGTGGCGGAAGACAAGGCAGGGAAGAAGTCTCGATAGGGGAGAGGGTGACCTGGACGAGGGAGGCGGTGGAGAAGTATCAAGAGGAGCTAGGAAAGGTACGCTTTGGAGGGGAGTCGGTAGAAGAGGTATGGGAGGATCTGAAAGAGAAGGTGAAAGGTTGTGTGCAAAAGAAGGTATTTAGAAAGAAGAAGAAAGGAATGGTGAAGCCGTGGTGGGATAGGGAATGTAAAAAGATGAAGAGGAAGGTGAAGAGGAAGTACAAGAAGTGGAAAGAGGGTAATGCGAGAAGGGAGGAGTACGTAGAAATGAGGAAGGGGTTTAGATTGGTGTGTAAGAAGAAAGAACAGGAAAAGGAGAAAGATCTGGAAGAGGAGTTAGCAAATGTTAAGACAGAAGGGGACGTCTGGAAGATAATAAATAGGTTTAGGAAGCGTAGGGTGGGGGTTAGCGAGAAGATAGGGAGTGAGGAGTGGAGAGATTTTTTCAAAGAATCATTCCAGGGCTCGGATTCAAGGAAGAAGGATGGGGGAAGTAGAAGAACGGGGGAGGCAGAGATGGAGGAGTTGAATGACGAAGAGATAGAGAAGCAGATAAGGAAGTTGAAAAGGTCAAAAGCAGCAGGGCTGGATGGGGTAGAGAACGAAGCATGGCTGTTTAGTACACAAGAGGTTAGGGAGAGGCTGAAGGAGGTAGTGAAGAAAGTATGGAGGGGCGAGGGATTCCCAGGAGGGTGGAGAGAAGGGCTAATAGTGCCACTGTATAAGAAAGGGGATAGAGATAGGCAGGAAAATTATAGAGGGATTACGCTAATGAATACGGCGTATAAGGTATACGCGATGGTAGTGGCAGAGAGACTGCGGAAGGATGTCGAGGGGAAAGGAATATTGCCGGAGACGCAGGCGGGATTTAGGGCGGGTAGGAGTACTATTGACAATATCTACGTGATGCAGCACGTGGTGGATAGAGAATTAGCGAAGAAGGGGACGAGAGTGTACGCGTTTTTTGTGGATCTCAAAGCCGCGTTTCCATCGGTGGATAGGGGGAGGTTGTGGGAGGCAATGGAGGATAGGGGAGTAGAGAGAGGCCTAATTGAAAGGGTAAGGGAGATATATGAAGAGACCAAAGACAAGGTAAGAGGAGGGGAGGGTATTTCCGAGGGATTCTGGATGGATAGGGGTCTAAGGCAAGGGTGTCCACTTAGCCCAACGCTTTTTGCGATTTTAATTGCGGATATGGAAAGTAAGCTGGAGGCCGGGGTGGTAGGAGGAGTAAGGATAGGAGGGGTTAGAATTTGATCACTAGCGTATGCAGATGACATAGTGTTGCTGGCAACCAGCGAGGAGGCCTTAAAGGAGATGATGAAGAGGTTGAGAAGATACCTCGATGAAAAGGGGTTAGAGCTGAATGCGGAAAAGTCCAAGGTTATGGTGTTCAGAAAAGGAGGGGGAAGGGATAAGGGAAGGGAGTGGAAGTGGAAGGGAAAGGAGGTACAGGAGGTGAAAGAGTTTGTGTACCTGGGCTTCGTGTTTCGAAGGAATGGGGGAGTGGATGGTCACATAAAAGAGAGAGTGAGGAGGGCAAATGTGGTGATGAGGCAGGTGTGGGGGTTGGGAATGAAGTTATTCGCAGATGACTTTGGAAGGAGAATGAAATTGTTTGATTCACTAGTGATGAGTGTGCTATTGTATGGGGTAGAGGTGTGGGGGTGGAAGGAAAGTGAAGAGGTAAATAGAACGCAGGAGAGGTATGTAAAGTGGACCCTGGGGTTGGCAAGGAACACGCCTAATTATATTGTCAGGAGGGAGACGGGGAGAACGAGTGTAGGAATTCTAGCAGGGAGCCGGGCGTGTAAATATGAGGAGAAATTTTTGGAAGAGGGGGGGGAAGTAGGCTGGTTAGGGAGTGTTGGTGGGAGAAGGAGAACAGGGGAGGAGGTGGGAAGATGGAGGCGGAGAGGGAACGGTATTTTAGAATGAATGGATTGCAGATGGATGAAGTGAGAAGGATGCACGAGGAAGGAAGGAAGGTTTATGAATTGGTTAAGCAAAACAGCATGGAGAGAGAGAAGACAGAAGGGGAAGAGAGAATAAGAGAGTCAAGATTTAACGGGAACTATGTGTGGATTATGCCAGGGGCAAGAGCGCAATATTTATGTGTGAAAGGAGAGAAAGGAAGTCAGGAACTTATAGCGAGGATGAGGTGTGGGTGTATGGAGGGTTTCAATAGGTTCTGGCTCCCTCGGGAGAAGAGGATATGTGAACTGTGTGGAAAGGGGGATGCAAGAGTGGAGCACTGGCTGGAGGAGTGCGGGGAGGTGGAAAGAGGTGAGATAAGCATGGAGGCATTGTTGCATGAAAAGGGGGAAAAAAGGGCAATAGCATGGGTGAAGGGAGTGGTGGGTAAGATGGAGATGAAGAGAAGGAAGGAGGAAGAGGAGTGGGGAAGGAAAGATTGTAAATAGGAGAGAAAGTAGATATAAGTAAGATGTAAATATTGTAAATAGTAGATAAGTAATAGGTATTAGCTGCGAAAACAGAGGTTGGCAAGCGAGCCAATGCGAAAAAGTAGGGACATGCGAGCGAGGCGAAGCGAGGAAGGCAAGGCGATACGAGCGTGCGGCTTAGAGATAAGGAATGGATGGATGTTAGTTCTTAAGGGTTAGTTTTAAGGAAATTCTGTAAAAAATGGATGTGTAAGCAAGTCAATTTTTTAAGGCCAGCAGGCTGAAAAATAAACGTTTATCTATCTATTAGTAAAACTTATACAAATTTATCAGTAAAATACTTACTATTTCAAAAGTCAAACCTCAAAATATTACTATTTTGTTAGTGAACCATACATTTACTAATTTAATTAGTGAAATTTTCACTAATTCAGATTTAGAGTGTATGAATGTAGATCCTGCCGAAATTCCAAAGCGTTTCTAAGAAAAAAGCAGTAACTTAAGTATCTCCCTTCTTCGAGGAAACTGAGGCCGACTCGCAGCCACTCTTTCCCCCGAAGAAAGCAGCCTGCTAATTATAAATAATAAATTTATTTGCAATTAATATTGCAAATGCTGCTGATTTTCGGAAGAGTGTAGGAATCTACGAGCTGCTTTTTCCCGTAGAAATCGATATCGGGAGACTCTGCGACTTCTACGGAAGAAGGCAACAAGTGGCAGATGTTGCCTCCTCGCGTAGAAGTCGGTCATGAATTCAGGGATTAGTTTCCGATACCGTAAATTTACACCCAGTTTCTTTTTGCAGATGCTGCCTTTTCCCTTAGAAATAATTGTCGAGACTTGTCTCGAAGCTGGTCTCTTAAACTGATGATACAATAAATTAATTAAAACAATATTAATCATTTTTAAAAATTATTGAGAGAAATCGATAGATCTCTCTTCAACGAGTTCAGCGATATAAAAAAACTCATTTTTCGATTTTTTGTAGTCCCTGCCTTTTTGCCTTAGAACGGCAATGTTAACGACGTAGGAGACGACGATTTTTATTCCATCATAGGATAAATTTTCGTTAAATAGCACGTAAACTTTAACCGCGGAAAATTTTAACTGCAACAAAATTTAACTTCAGTTTTTTGTGTGAGAAAACAGTAAGGAACGTCGCCCTGGATGAAGAGAGGATCGAATAAGTTAAATTTTCCGTGTATCTTGGAATCTTTTTTTTTACTGACGGAAAGATGTGCTTGAAGTTCTGAATGTTCAAATGAACGAAATTTTTCACTGCTGACTTCATAAACCAGAAAAAAGTGCTCAAATGTTTGTTCACTTATATTGGAAATAATTTATTATTAAAACAGAATTATAACACGGTGGGCAGGAAGCAACTTTAAATCACATGAAAATGACGACAAAAACGAAAAGCGGGAATGTGTTTGTACTTGATAATAGATGAAAAATCTGTTTGAATTGAAATCCTAGCTCCTTCAGTTAGTAAGATATTCAAATTTTTCGTTTTTCGTATAGGAAGAATTTGCGAAATATACAATAGCTAAGAATCGCGAGAGTTAAAGACTTTTCTTATGCTAAATTTACAATAAAAAACGTCTAAATTATAAAAAAACTTTTTTTGGCATATATATATATATATATATATAATATGCATATATATAATATGTCTGTGTGTGTTTATGCATGAATATGTTTACAAGTAAGTTTTTAGCCGATTTTATACGTTACCAAGGTGCACCGCGTGGAGGTAACTCACATTGCACCTCTTTCTTTGTTTTCTGCTTTTCTTTGTTTCTTTTTGTTTGTTTTTTTTTTTTGTAATTTTTATCATTTTTTAATATTTGAAGTTTTAGAATACTGAAAAAAAATGAATGTAATTAACTAGTGTTCAATCAATTCAGTTGATCAGCATTCAGTCTCAAATTATGAGATATATTTAATTATAGAATTCAAATTTTGTATGAATAAATCATAAAATGAGTACATAATTACACAAATAATAATTATTGAATTTAATTATAAATTAATGCATGTAATTTTACATGTGCTGTGATGAAAAAGCAGCTACCGCTTTTTTAAATCGTTTGGGCAAGATTTATCTTCGATCATATTTATTTTAGATCTTTCCCAAAATTTGAGGAATTCTCTGTGAATCGATTCCCCAGCCTGCTCAGACCACACTCCTAAGCCATCGCTATTTAAGAGCATAACGGATCGTTTTAAATGATCTAGAATAACATGGATTTTGACGGGTTGAGAAACTTCTGTGCTTTTTACAGCATTGCGGAGTTTACTGATGTTTATATCAAAATCACGGAGATCCGCTTGCTTTGCGGAGAAGCATGATTCTACAATTATTGTGTCCATTGCTTTAAATGAAGCAATGTAAGGCTGCAATCGGTATGGCCCAACAGTTTCATAAATTTCGGGATGATGTAATTTCTCCGCTTCTCTTAAAAGTCTCCGACATTGATTGCCTTCAAAGACATCGCCTTGATAGCTTTTATGAACTATACTCAACTTTTTTGGCCACAGCAAAGCTTTTTCGCGGCCTATAACTATTTTGACGATTCCATTCCAAAAGAGATGATTAACAAAACCTTAAAGGAGGTGAAGTTCTGAAGGAACACTAATTAATTGCAAACATTTATTTTTTTTCGTTTGCATGCTAAAACTTCAAATATTAAAAAATGATAAAAATTAAAGAAAGCCCAAAAAAGAAAAACAAAAAAAAACAAAGAAAAGCAGAAATAAACAAACAGGTGCAATGTAAGTTACCTCCACGCGGGGCACCTTGGTAACGTATAAAATCTGCTAAAAACTTACTTGTAAACATATTCATACATAAACACACACACACAGCCATATATATATATATATATATATATATATATATATATATATACAAAAAAAAGAACTACCATCACAATTGAGACGTTATTTATCAAAAATTTAGCATAAGAAAAGTTTTTAACTCTCGCGATTCTTAGATATTGTATGTTTCACAAATTCTTCCTATACGAAAAACGAAAAATTTGAATATCTTACAAACAGAAGCAGCTAGGATTTCAATTCATCGGGAAAAATATTTCGTTCATTCGAACGTTCGGAACTTCAGGTACATGACGGAAAGTTAGATACAGAAATTTTGAAGCGTATCAACGTGGGTAGGAAGATTGTAGGCAGTGTAAAATATATTGTAGAAGTAAAAATTTGTTACTACTGAAAAATAGCAAGGCGTGGCCTTGCTAAGAAAAGTGTAAAGAAAAGAGTGGATTATCAAAGAATGTGGCGTGGAGGAAACGTTGACTGACACGAGTGCAATTGCGATGGTTTGATATGCCGAGAGAATGGATGAAGGACGTTTACGAAGCAAGTGTATTTAGGTAAAGTGAATGGTAGCGTACCTAGAGGTAGACCGAGAAAAAAATGGTATGAATATGTGAATGAGACTCCAAAGAGAAAAGATATATGTAGCTACAAAAACACAAGAGTTTTAATGAAAATGAGTACGGATATACGAGGTGTAATTGGAAAGTTTTATGGCAGTAGCCGTCACTGCTCAACAGTAGCGGGTAGTTTTGCCGCGGACATGAAAGAAGAAGCTTTTCTTGTCCTTGAAACGTCCTCAAAAAGTCACTGCGCTGTCTTTGTTCAGTAAAGAGTGGTAGCCAGCCTGATGAATGAAAACATGGAGACTTATGAACTCTTGAAAACAGTTTTCGATGAAAATGTGTGGGCCGGTCAAATGTTTTTATCTGATTTAACATACTCAAAGATGGCCGCGAATCAGTCGAAGATGATCCTCGGTCCGGCCGGCCTTCCACGGCCAATTTTACTTGTTTTTTTTTCGATTCTATGGGTATTGGACATCACGAATACCGCCGTAAAAAGATACATAAGTCCAATCTCACTCGAACTGAGAAAATCGAGAAAAATTGTTTGCCCAAAGAACTCTGAGATCGAATAGAATTTTGAATAATCTAGATACACTATTTGGGTAAAAATAATGTGCTCTTTCATATTTTGCAATAAAGAATTGCACTTGCGACAATGCCTTTATCGGAGAGCTCGAGCACGGCCTCAAAATACAGCAACAAAACATACGTAAGGGACACTGTGTGTTCAGCGGCTGTCCCGAACTTACCCGAACGATCGTCGCTAATGTATATCCGAATCTAGCCGGGAGTTATTTCCCTTGGATTTCCGATCAGAGTCCGAGCTATTTCACAAGGCTAAAACATACGCAAGGGCAATCGATTCACTTCGTTTGTAAATTCGCTCCGCACTCGGTCACTTTTACAAGGCAAAATAGACACAAAGTTCTTTAGGTTCTTTTTGGTTTGTATGCTGATGACGTATTACATGCCTTATACAAATTTTAGAACACGCAATGTGCTTTGTGTATCTTTCTATGTTCTATTTTTCAACTTTTTCAACTTTCCTCATTTAAAAAAAATCTTTTTTTGCAATGAATATTAATAATAAATATTAATAATAAAAACACTCGCTTTACTACCTGCATATATTGTTTTTATTGCTTGTAGGAGCCCTCCATTTACTCCGTACTCTTTAAGGACTTCTCAAAGTTTACTTCTATTTACATTGTCAAATGCTTTTTGTAGGTCAATAAATGCACAGAAAACTTTTTTTCCTACTCTCAAGCTTTTTTTGTGATCTGTCTTAAGCTAAATATCTGATCTGTACATGATCTTCCTGGCATAAATCCACTTTGGACTTAAAACGTACTGTACAGGAGGCGCATTTAGAACTCTGTTACCCTCACGCATGAAAAAACTCTTACAAAGAAGAATTTATTGTTTGAAATGTCTGATATTTGAATTTACATTGGTATATTTCCATATATACCGAGAAGTATATTAATCACTTGCTACATACACGTGGCGAAAATTTCTTGCAGAAGAAAGTAAATGTTATTTAAAAAAATTTCAGACCCTAAAAAGTTAAATTGAATAAATAGAACGAAAGAAATGGAATTTTCTAAAAGAAAAAAGGTACAAAAAATTTCAAAGTCCCATATGTGGCAAAATTCCTCAAGTTTACCCTGCTAAAAACTTTTTGTTTAAGATATTCTTGAATGTTTACTGAATATAAACTAGTCTTCCTAGTGAACCTTCTTTAATTCACCAAAGGTGATTCCTCTCTTGCGACAGGTTGCCATAATACAGGGGTTTGAATTTTCTACATTTTACCATATATTCAATTAACCTTCACTTCCGTTATCCAATTTAACTTTCTATGAGGGTTTTAGAAACGTCTTTTCTTCAAATTTACGATGAAAATAATGACTTTCTAATTAAAAAATAATTTTATTTTTCAACTTATTTTCGAGTTTTTCTCCAAATGCGACCTTTTTTTTCTTTCCGCAATTATTTCCAAAAGAAAGCTTGATTCTTTGTCTTCAAAATAACCTATCAATGAAAATAAGTTAAATATAACTATGGCAAGAAAAATATAAACAATAATGTGATGGTTTAATATGTAACGCATAGATCAACATCTTAGGTTTGAAGGGTCTCTGGACATGAGCGCGTAGGGCCGAAATGCGCTTTATTGGGTTAAACTAATTTTTGTTATCTAACTCTTATCTCTGTTGAGTGTAGAAGGAGCCTCGGTGACTCAGACGATAGCGCGTCAGACTTCCATACAGGAGGTCTGGGGTTCGATCCCTCAGCCGGTATCAATGGAAATTTTTCTAGGTACTTCTACCGGGGCTTCGGTGGTTCGGAACCCACCTTAAACTGTAAGTCCTCTCAGAAAAAGCTGGTGTCGTACCAAGGTGAGGCAAAACAACTTTTTGAGATTAAAACTTGACTCTCCACCATACGACAAAATCACTGGTTAATTCAGACATGATTCCGACTCGCAAAACAAAGAGGGACTCCAAAATAAGCCAAAAAGCCGTCCCTTTTTTTGCACTCAACGTAGTTTGTGAAGGAAAGAACATAAATTGACGCAACAAAGCTAAAAATAATCGTCAATGCATGTTGTAACCGGACTTTTCATTATTTTACCCTTTCAACCACTTTTAACACTGGAAAACAACCCTAATAGGGGACTGGAAAATACGTCATAAACATGAACGTGTATAAAATATTTTTGAATTTTTTTTTGTCCATAGATAAAGTCAATGAGTGTACGTGTATAATAACTACATTAATTCTACTTTTTTATCACCATTTCAAACCTTGAAAACCGAAAAACTACCCCTATGAGGAATTGGAAAGTACTTCATGATCAAGAACACAATTGAGGGTAGTTTTTCCAATTTTCCAGTGTTAAAAGGGATTGAAAGGGTAAACTAATGACAAACCTGGTTGCAGCATGCATTGACGATTATTTTGTGCTTTGTTGCGTCAATTTATGTTATTTCCTTCAAAAACTACGTTGGGCGCAAAAAAAGGGGCGGATTTTGGGGTCCCTCTTTCACGCATAAAGGTGGTAGTTGGGTGTACAATCTAAACGTGAATAATACTAACAATAAAGTAGCCTCGGAATGAACTGAAACGTTGATTGATGAAATGCATACACACAGTAAACGTGAAGGTCGAGTTTCAGGCGATGAACTACAAGAAACCATGCACATAAGGACACTAGATATACCGCACTGCGCATGCGTCGCGCCGAATTTCTGATTGGCTGCATAGCGCGCGCTTATTTAAAATGTTTTAAATATGCAAATTAATTGTTTCAAAAAAATAATGATTAGAAAATGCATAGAAATACATTTTTCATCGCAAAATAAACTTTTGCAGTCACAGATGTAATAATAATTTTATTTCACTGCTGAAAACACATTCCTTCGGACATCGAAGAAAGATTTCAGCAATGAAATCACATTATTATTATATCTATGACTGCGAAAGTTTATTTTGCAATGAAAAATATATTTCTATGCATTTTCTAATTATTATTTGTTTGAAAAATTAATTTGCATATTTAAAACATTTTAAATAAGCGCGCGCTATGCAGCCAATCCGAAATTCGGCGCGACGCATGCGCTCTGCGGTTGGGGAGCACGATTGGGAGCACTGTTGAGAAAGTAGAAACATAGAAAATGGGGTGTTGGAAGTCGGTTTCGAAATATGGTGAGGAGTAGATAGTGTATCACATGCTAGTCAAGGGATCGGGTTAATTATGAATAAAAAAGCAACACAGCATCTCAAAGATCACGGATATGTATCGCCGAGATTGCTGTGGGTTAGAAGGAAGGTAGGAATCAGAAGATGATTTCTCATAGCGTGCTACGGCCCAGTTTATAGTGACCCGAGAAAAGTCAAAGACGCCTTCTGGGACACTTTAAATGATACAATAAGTATTTGCGATCAAGGTGAAAGAATAATTCTGCTAGGAGATATGAACGGATGGGTCGGTGTCCAACGTCAGGATACAGATACAGAAATGGTGCTAGGTAATTTTGGGGATCCAACAAGAAAAAATTATAACGGGGAAAAATTAGTTAGCTTATGCTTAGAAAAGGGCATATTTATTACAAATACTTGGTTTAGACATAAAATGATCCACATGTACACCTGGGGTAAAGGAAATAGCCGCAGTATAATTGACTTAGTTATTGCGGATGAAAGACTAAGAGAACTAGTTAAAGATACAAGAGTCATGAGGGGTTCCGAGAGCAATACTGATCTTTACCTTTTAGTCTCCAAAATAAATTTAGGGCGGGGATGGAGAAAAAAGGGAACAAAAAAAAATGCGAATTAAGATTGAAAATTTACAAAAACCGGAAGTGCGAATAAACTTTTAAAATAGGTTAAACGAACGTATATATGAGACAATGACAGGTCTTAGCGATGAGGAGAGAAATAGAGTCAAAAATGATTACAGACACAAAAATATGAAAGTTAAACGACTAGTCAAAGAGAGTAAAGAGAAAATCAGAACAAAAGAAGAGAACAAAATACAAAACTACTTTGAAAGAATTATGAAACTATTATATAAACAGTTGAAGGAAAGTAAAAGTACAGAGTTTGCCAGCATGAGAAACAGCAAAGGTGAAATGCTATATGATATAGACGGGATAGTAGACGCTTTAAGAGACTCTTTTAAAGAACTATTAGGAGGTGAAGATATAGGACAACAAAACTGCGACATAGAACATAATTCATTAGAAAACTCAATTGAAAAAGTCTGTGTCACGAGGTCAGAGATATAATTAAGAACTTGAAAAAGGGTAAGGCTGCTGATATACACAGTATTAGCGCTGAAATGAAAGGAACTTTTCATGAGTAAATACAAATACAACTTTATTTGTAGTTGTTGATTGTTTACAACGTTTTTATCCAACTTCAGATAAAAAATATCTCTGGGATTTACTGTGTCCCATTCCGATTTAGGGAGTAGGCAATATAACGCTCATAATAGCCGTATCAATCTATTTTAGTCTTGTGCAGTCACGTGATTCGCGAAATTCCAGTGCAAACTGGAACCCAGTCGGGCACGCTTGAAACATGGGATTGTTCAAAATTGAGTTTAATTTGAGAAAAATTCAAAGTTACTTAAATCACTTCGAAAGTAGGATTTCGCAGAATATAACTGTTTTAACAAAATATGAGAGAAAACAAAGTTTTCATACTTTTGTTTCGGTCTTACGATCAATTTAGAAAAAATTAAAAAAATAAATCGAGTCAAAATTCCTTTTTATTATGACGTTTCGGCCTCATCTATGGGCCCTCATCAGAAACAAACATCTGTTATGAAAGTTTAAATAATCAATAATAATAAAAAATACATACAAAAAATAAATTAGATGTATAAAAACGATTTTTACCTTAAAGGCAATAATCGGAATCAATCATAAACATACGTCGAGGCGAATGACAACATTTAAAATTTCGTAAAGTCAGATTCTTATGAAGTTGTAAAAATCATTAAGAAGTTGTAAAAAAGTATTGGGAAACTATATAGAGTCCAAACGAACTTTTCCAATATATTCAAAAAGGTTCACATTTTGTAATTAAAAAAATGCTGTAAAACAGCTAACAAACTGATGTGACGTGAACAACAAATAAATGAGTTTATAATGCATGAGAAAGTTATAGTGATAGATGGACAAAATCAATTCCGAATGAAAAGCGCGCCAAATGTAATGGGGATTCAATATAATTGATGATACTATTATAATATTGATTTCTGTTAAGAATTTCAGTTTTTAAATTAATAGATAGTTTTTTTCCTTAGCGAGAATTTTAATATTTTTAAAATCGAAATCAAAATAATGATCAAAATTCCAAGAATGTTGTGAGAGGCCCGTATTTAAGTTACCAATTCTACAATCCCTTTTATGTTCGGATATTCTATTTTTTAGCCGACGACCAGTTTAACCTATATAAACTTTATTGCATCCTTTACATTTAATTAGATAAACAACATTAGAGATATTATCATTTTTTTCAGAGTCTTTTATGTTAGTGAAACATTTTTTTAATATGTGATCATTTCTAAAATACTAAAATATACATTAATAGCAAACTTTTTTAACGCATTCTTTAATCTTTCTGATAACCCTTGTACATAAGGTAGTGAAACGCGTAAATCAGTTTGTCTATGCCATTTGTTCTTTTCTTTATCTTCAATTGAGCTATTGTAAATTTCATGTGCTCTTTCTTTAATGACACTTTCAATTAACGGTAGTGGATAATTATTTTGTTGTAAAGTGATTTTTAATTGGTCTAAGTTTTCTTTTCCAAAATTGATGTCACTTAATTTAATACATCTATCAATTAAACCTTTAATTAATCCATTTTTCTGACTAAATTGATGGTGAGAATAGTAATTCAAATATGGGCATGACCATGACGGTTTTTTAAACCAATTAGTAATTAAATTTCCATGATTAGTTTTTAGTCTAAATAGACAGATCTAAAAAATTTAGATTATTATTATTTTCTATTTCCAAAATAAATTGTAGAGATTCTTCTATACTATTGAATGTGGTAATTAGTTCTTGGATTTTCTCTGTAGGAACAATAGTAAAAATATCGTCCACATAACGCTTAAAGAAAAGTGGTTTAAAGCTTAATTTAGATAAGGCTCTATTTTCAACAATTGATTTCAGTTGGTTTTGTCCACCTATCACTACAACTTTCTTAGGCTTTTCATTTGGAATTGATTTTGTTCCATCTATCACTATCACTGTTTTACAGTATTTTTTTAATTGCAAAATGTGAACCTTTTTGAACAAATTGGGAAAGTTCTTTTGGACTCTATAGTTTCCCAATACTTTTTTACAACTTCTTAATGATTTTTACAACTTTATAAGAATCTGACTTTACGAAATTTGAAATGTTGTCATTCGCTTCGACGTATGTTTATGATTGACTCCGATTATTGCCTTTAAGGTAAAAATTGTTTTTATACATGTAATTTATTTTTTTTATGTTTTTTATTATTATTATTAATTATTTAAACTTTTATAACAGATGTTTGTTTCTGATGAAGGGCCACAATGAGGCCGAAAAGGAATTTTGTCTCGATTTCTTATTTTAATTTTTTCTAAATTGAACGTACACTGAGCGAAGAATTCCCCAGTGGTTCGGGTTTACACCCCAATAGTTGGGGTGGTTTCTCTTTCTTTCTGTTTCACACGAAGAATTGGTGCGCTCGCACCAACGAGTCGTGCGAGCACCCTAACCATTGGGGTGCTCACCCGAAGCAGCAGCGGCCGAACTGGTGGGGTGCGCGCCCTAATGGTTGGGGAGCTTGCACCTATGATTCGGGAGATTCGAATCGTCCAGCGCGTTGGATGTTGCGCGTTCGACGTTTGCGCATGTTCGCTAATGGCCGCAGCTGATAAACATCAGGCTCTTCCCGAATATCACTGTTTCTAGTTTATGTGAATTTTATTATTCATGTGCGAGATGTCAGTGGAATACAGTGTAAACTGGTTATCTGGTTTTTCTTTGGATAATCATTAACGAAGGTAAGAAAAATATAAAACCTTATTTTTTTCTCCAGAATTATTTCTGTATATATACAGAAATAATTCTTCGTTAATGAACCTTCATTAATGATTATCCAAAGAAAAACCAGATAACTAGTTTACACTTTATTCCACTGACATCTCGCACATGAATAATAAAATTGACCTTGTGCCATTAGCGAACATGCGCAAACGTCGAAAGCGCAACATCCAACGCGGTGGACGACTCGAATCTCTCGAATCATAGATGCAAGCTCCCCAACCATTAGGGCGCGCACCCCACTAGTTCGGCCGCTGCTGCTTCGGGTGAGCACCCCAATGGTTGGGGTGCTCGCACGACTGATTGGTACGAGCGCACCAATCCTTCGTGTAAAACAGAAAAACAGAGAAACCACCCCAACTATTGGGGTGTAAACCCGAACCACTGGGGAATTCTTCACTCAGTTTAAGACCGAAACAAAAATATAAAAACTTTGTTTTCTATCATATTTTTTAATATACAAAAACGATCGAAGAAAGCTTACCTGATGATTTCTTTCGAAATCTTGAGGTTTATCTATAAATGTTTTGTTGCAGGGTGGCTGCTGGACCGGGAAACCGGGAAATGACCGGGAATTTTTTGGGATCGGGAAAAACCGGGAAATGACCGGGAATCTTTACGGTGACCGGGAATTTTTAAAGTCTTCAACGAAATTCGGTTTTGGGCTTGAAAGTCATCGATCAAGAGATCAAAAAACTGGTTCACTAAATGTAAAAGCGTTTACTACTACGAAATATTTCAAATATGTTTTGTATTAAGTCAAAACCCTGTGATATCGTTTCGTTTACAAAACGAATTCCTGTTGTAAAGTTATATTTTAGTCACTAGGTGGGTTAGTTCAACATTCAATATTTCTACTAGTTAAAAAACCGATGATTTTTGTCAATTCGTGCTGAAATTTCATGATATTATAATGTTACTTCTAGAAACACGTAAACGCTCTCTCTAAAAGCAATAGTTACTAGGGGTTATATTTAAGTAAAAAAAGTATTTCTAACCTTAAGTTAGGGTAAAAATCGCTTTGCTTGTACTGAATCGGTCAGTATTATGTATATGAACAAAGTTTGCGTTTTCTTCAACATAAAGTAAAGTTGATATTTTTAGAATATTAAACAAACAGATGTTTTGAAACGCTTAAAATCATGACCGGAAAATTTTTTTTGATGACCGGGAAATGACCGGGAATTTTTTTCACCAAAAAAAGCGGCCATCCTGTGTTGGTTTTGAAATAAAATCAATCTGAAATAGTGCTGATCGTGACTTGAATCAAGAATTCGACTCCGCCGTGGACTCGAATATATCAATTACACACCACTAAGCTACTTTAATTTTCTAAAAACTTATATAACACGAAAATTGATATTTATTGCCTCTCCTTGAATCTCGAATCGGGAAGAGCCCTGATATCAAGCCATTTCGAGCGCAGATAGCACTCGGATGAGTGACCATCTGCGACGTTCGACCGGGTTGTGTACATATTCACTGCATTTTCACTAATGTCAAGCGGGAGTTTGACGCCGAGGATGATTGTGCGCATTCGATAGGTAGGATCGAATGTCTGCCTTCAAACTCGACTATCGAAAAACCAGCTGAACTTGGGAGGTGGTTTTTCGCAGTTTTCCTCTCCCCTGGTTAAACGTCCAGGCAAATGTGAGTACTTCTAATGAAGTCGGATGCAGCCGCGGGTTATCACTGGTGGTGATCAAATTCTAAGCACACCTTGATAAAAGAAAATTTTTTTCACAGGCCCATACCCATTGAAGTGTAGTCGTCTGGCGGTATATGTACTCATGCTAAAGGACTTAACTGATACTTTAACAGCGAGGTTGACCCGTGTATGGACCTCTATTTCACTTAAATAGACCAGCCTTATGAGATAATAATATTCGTTTTATATACATAACTGAAAAATCAGTTAATCAAACACCGCATGCTCCCACTGGAAGCAACTGCCATCGGAAATAACACCGGCTCCCAGTAGAATCACGGTAAATCACTCCTATGGCCACGTCTCGCAACTGTGATATGGGTGGCCACAGGGCACGAAAAAATTACAACGACACGCCGGCGAAACCGTCGTGTGTCTTGAGGACACGGAGCGACCCAAGGATGACAGCTTTCTGCATCCATCTCGCAAGTGCCTTGGCATAATTTTGGCACGCGGGTATGGCTTTAAGGTTACGAAACAGTGATAGTTTCTTAAATCGGCGGCTTTGTAAAGGAACGCTCCTTTGCGTCTGCCTTGACGGCGTGGGATGTATAATCGCGAAACGGGCGAATTGATATGCAAGCTCTTATGCGTATGCATGATCTTACGCCTGGCGATATCAAATGCTGTCAGCTCGTTCTTCGTCAATTAAACCACCCCAAACGAGTAGAGTAGAACCGGGACGGTAAGCATGTTAGTCGCAGATACCTTGTTCAACGCCGACAGATTTGAAGACCAAATCTGTCGAAGAAGATGCTTGTATTTGCTTCGGAGAGCCTCCTTCACTGGCGTTACGTCATGAATGCGGCACGCCTAGGTATGTAGAGGTTTCTCCAGTATTAAGATTTCTAATAACACTTATATCCACAAGCTCAGGGTACTCCTGTGTACTTGTTGACGGATTGCGTAGTGCGAGAGAAAGAGGCAGAAGTGTGATGCAAAAGAGCAGAGAGCTCGTGGTCGGATTTTAGATCCTCCTTCGCCAGATGTGGGTCTGTGACTTAGCGGTCCACAGAGGGTTGAAATGAAAAACGAGGTTTAAATTTTAAAAGGACATTTAGAACGCAATAATGCACCGATTTAAGATCATTTTTTTGTACAATTCAGGACTAAATTTCCTAGAAAGCGTTGTGAGTGTATACATATTTTATTTTCTTGTTTATTTAATTTTTATGTTAATGCAAACAGCAAAACGTGTTGTTTTTTTGGATTTCATGTTTTATCTCCTTGACACAATTTTTCTTATACTGCAAGTCACTTGGGTTCAATGCTTGTTACCTTATAAAGCTAATTGTTAAAAGCAAATTTTTATTAACAAATAATCGGCATAAAGAAATATTTGTTTTAAAAGTATATTCTTGCTCTAAAATTGCTTGCTTTTATTGTTTGGATGATACGTGGCCATCAAAATTCAAGACTGAATGTTATTGACCAATTCTATAAACAAATTATATGAACACCCGTGCAGAAATTTTGATGGGGTCCTGGTGGGGTTCTCGCCAGTTTGCTCTAGTTCTAGTGTGTTCCTGGTCTGGAAAGCTGACAAGGACCCTACAAGGAACGTCACGCTTGCACTTGCAAACGCCCCATGTAGGGCAAACTCGTCCGGCCCTTGGTTGGTTTTCTTAGATTTACCCTAGGTTAATTTTTCTTTCACCCAATTTCGAATTGAAATTAAATCTTCATTTTCGAAAAGTACTCTGTTAGTACAGACCTAGTACTGGCTGAACCAATAATGGAACAAGTTCATTACTGGGCCAGTACTGCTGATTAGTAGCACCCACTACTGCTATACTCTAACCTAACGATATGACAAAAAGGTATTTAAAAAATAATTATTAATTGATTGCGAGTATTTTGACTTTGAATATGAATGGTCCTGTGTAGAGTGAATACATATATTACAATTTTAAAGATCATATTACAAATAAAATTTCTAACGCTACGGGGTTTCGAACCTACATCTATACCTAAATCTATCGCCTAGCAGTCGGGAATCTTAACCATTGCGCTAAACTTTCAAGTTGAAATTCTATGAAAAAGCCATCCTCATAGCTACAGCTCAAAATGTTAAAACACCAAATTTTAAACTCTTATTTTATAATAAAATATTTGTTATTATACGACGATATGTGAATGTGAAATATATGAACTGTTAACAGGATTATCAATAAAATAATTTTTAAATAAATAATTTAAGTCGATTACAATTTTTTCTCGTGTAATATTTAGTTTTTTGGCAATTCAGACTACTTTACAACATTCTACAATGACAGGAAATGTAATTCTTTATGAACATTACAAATTTTTAACGACGGAACTTCGAAATTTGATCGTGAACTTTGACAAGATGGATCTTAGAATTTTTTTCTTAAAAAAAAAAAACAGGAAAAAAGTTGTTTTCGCGATAGTCTCTTAGATATTCACTAATTCAATAAATATTCAGATTATACAATCTCTGAAGTTGGTTGAAGCATGTTGGTGGCGGAAGTGAGAACGTGGTTAGTGTCAAGTGGTGAGAGGATTTACGGAATTTGTGTGATAGGTGTGAGTGGAGTGTGAGGGTGGAAGCCAAGGAGGTGCGTAGGGTTGTGTGGGGTGAATTAGGGAGCGAAAAAGTAATCTTGAGCGTAGGGGTGAGGTGGGATTTAAGTAAATTGGGAAAGTGAGGTTAGGTTAGAGTGTAGTGCTCGAAAATTTGTGGGGGTGTTAAGTGAGAGAAAGGGGGGTCTGCAAGGGCTGTGAGGAATTGAAAAAAAGGGAAATATAGGGAGAATTTGGCGGCAATAGAGACAGCATCTTGCAGAGACGTCTGGTGGTTGAGAAGGGTACTGCATAGAGTGGTCCCAGATACCGGCGGCAGAGCGGGAGGTGGGTAGTGAGTGTACGGGTAGTGAAGTTGACGGGGAGGAAAATTTCCACGTGCCACGACGGCCAACAGCCCGTGGCTCGGTGTCTAGTGGCGCGTCAGGGAGAGGGAGAGAGCGGGACGGTGAGAACGAAGGAAGAGAGAAGGTGAGGGAGAGAACTTCGAGCGCAAGTGACGGGGAGGATCTCTTGAAGAGGAAAAGAGACAGCCAAGAGAGCCCGGAGAAAAGCGTGGTAGAGAGCCCGTTTAAAAAAAGCGGGAAAACTAGGAGGACACCCCCCCCCCCCTGCAAAATGGAGGGAAATGTGGAGAAGGAGGCGCTCGGTATGCTGATAGGCGAGATCAGGGGGTTGAGGGAGGAATTGAGAATTAGAGATGAGAAATGGGAAAAGGAGATGAAAGAGATGAGGGAGAGAGTAGAGGGGTTAGAGAGGGAAAGGAAAGAAGAAGATGCTAAAATGAAGCAGATGGAAGAGGAAAATAGGGTGTGGAGGGAAAGGACGGAAAAAAGGCTTGATTTGGGAGAGGGTAGAAAAGATGATAGAAGAGAAAGTGGGAGAGCGTAGGAGTGAGAATGAAGAGAGGGCAGATAGGGAAAGGTTAAGGGCAATGGAGCTGAGAATGGAGAGAAAAGAGAAGGCAGACAGGAGGAATAATATTGTGGTAAAAGGGTTGAAGCTAAAGAGCGGGGAAGAAAGAGAGGGTGTGGAAGCGCTGCTACAGAGCATAGGGTGGGTTAAAGGCAGGGTAGGGAAAGTTACGTCGGAGGGGAGAAAAGACAAGGAAGTGGCGGTTGTGGAGATGGAGAGCTGGGAAGAAAAGTTGGGGCTGATGCGAAATAAAAATAGGATAAAGGATAAGGCAGTTTTCATCGATCACGATTTAACGAGAAAAGAAAGGGATGTGCAGAGAATGCTGAACGACAGGGTTAGAAGGGAGAAGAGTGAAGGGAGATCGGGGAAGGTTGGATACCGGAAAATAAAAATAGACGAGAAAATGTGGGGGTGGGGGTAAGGCAGGGTAGAGGAGTAGTGAAGGTGCTGTATTGGAATGTAGTAGGGGTAAAGAAGAAAGACGAGGAGTTCTGGTGTTATATCCAGGAATTCAACGTTGTGGGACTGGTAGACACTTGGGTAGAAAGAAAGGAATGGGATAGGATAGAGCCAAAGCTGCCAAGGGGGTATAGGTGGAGACTTCAGGAGGCGGTCAGAGTGAAGAAGAGAGGAAGGGCCAGTGGGAGAATTATAACCGGGGTTAGAGATGGATTAGAGGAAAAAGTTCATGGAGAGGAAGAGGGGGAGAGAGTGCAAATGAGGGAAATAAAAATAGGAGGCATAACCTGTAAGTTTGTTACAGTGTAGAATAAGGAGGGGATGGAAAGAATTAAAGAAACGGTGGAAGACCTGCTGGGCGAAAGAGAGGAGAGTATGGTGATAGTGGGTGGGGATTTTAATGCGAGGATGGGGAGCGAAGGGGGACTTTACACGGAAGGGGAGAGCTTCGAAAGGAAATCGAAGTATATGATAATAAATAAGGAGGGGGAGATTCTAAGGGACTGGATGGAGGATAGAGGCTGGGCGGTGGCGAATGGTATGGCAACGGGGGACGAAAAAGGAAGAATACACATACGTAAGTAAGGTGGGGGTATCGGTGATGGGTTATGTGGTTATGAATATGCAAGGATGGGAGGAGACGGAAAAATTCGCAGTAGAGGGGAGGGTGGAATCAGACCATCAGCCATTGAGTCTATGGATAAGAGGTGAGGGTGGCGGAAGACAAGGCAGGGAAGAAGTCTCGATAGGGGAAAGGGTGACCTGGACGAGGGATGCGGTGGAGAAGTATCAAGAGGAGCTAGGAAAGGTACGCTTTAGAGGGGAGTCGGCGGAAGAGATATGGGAGGATCTAAAAGAGAAGGTGAAAGGGTGTGTGCAAAAGAAGGTATTTAGAAAGAAGAAGGAAGGAATGGTGAAGCCGTGGTGCGATAGGGAATGTAAAAAGATGAAAAGGAAGGTGAAGAGGAAGTACAAGAAGTGGAAAGAGGGTAATGCGAGGAGGGAGGAGTACGTAGAAATGAGGAAGGGGTTTAGAGTGATGTGTAAGAAGAAAGAACAGGAAAAGGAGAAAGAGCTAGAAGAGGAGTTAGCAAATGTTAAGACAGAGGGGGATGTCTGGAAGATAATAAATAGGTTTAGGAAGCGGAGGGTGGGGGGCAGCGAGAAGATAGGAAGTGAGGAATGGAGGGAGTTTTTTAAAGAATCATTCCAGGGCTCAGATTCAAGGAAGACGGACGGGGGAGGCAGAGATGGAGGAGTTGAATGACGAAGAGATAGAGAAGCAGATAAGGAAGTTGAAAAGGTCAAAAGCAGCAGGGTTGGATGGGGTGGAGAACGAAGCATGGCTGTTTAGTACACAAGAGGTTAGGGAGAGGCTGAAGGAGGTAGTGAAGAAAGTATGGAGGGGCGAGGGATTCCCAGGAGGGTGGAGAGAAGGGTTAATAGTGCCACTGTATAAGAAAGGAGATAGAGATAGGCAGGAAAATTATAGAGGGATCACGCTAATGAATACGGCGTATAAATTGTACGCGATGGTGGTTGCAGAGAGACTGCGGAAGGATGTCGAGGTGAAAGGAATATTGCCGGAGACGCAGGCGGGATTTAGGGCGGGTAGGAGTACTATCGACAATAACTACGTTCTGCAGCACGTGGTGGATAGAGAATTAGCGAAGAAGGGGAAGAGAGTGTACGCGTTTTTTGTGGATCTCAAAGGCGCGTTTCCGTCGGTGGATAGGGGGAGGTTGTGGGAGGCGATGGAGGATAGGGGAGTAGAAAAAGGCCTAATTGAGAGGGTAAGGGAGATATATGAAGAGACCAAAGACAAGGTAAGAGGAGGGGAGGGGATTTCGGAGGGATTCTGGATGGATAGGGGGTTAAGGCAGGGGTGTCCTCTGAGCCCAACGCTGTTTGCGATTTTAATTGCGGATATGGAAAGTAAGCTGGAGGCTGGGGTGGTAGGAGGAGTCAGGATAGGAGGGGTTAGAATTTGGTCACTAGCGTATGCAGATGACATAGTGTTGCCGGCAAATAGCGAGGAGGCCTTAAAGGAGATGATGAAGAGGTTGAGAAGATACCTGGATAAGAAGGGGTTAGAGTTGAATGCGGAAAAGTCCAAGGTTATGGTGTTCAGAAAAGGAGGGGGAAGGGATAAGGGAGGAGAGTGGAAGTGGAAGGGAAAGGAGGTGCAGGAGGTGAAAGAGTTTGTGTACTTGGGCTTCGTGTTTCGGAGGAATGGGGGAGTGGATGGTCACATAAAAGAGAGAGTGAGGAGAGCAAATGTGGTGATGAGGCAGGTGTGGGGGTTGGGAAAGAAGCTATTCGCAGATGATTTTGGACGGAGAATGAAGCTGTTTGATTCGGTAGTGATGAGTGTGCTATTGTATGGAGTGGAGGTGTGGGGGTGGCAGGAAAGTGAAGAGGTAAATAGAACGCAGGAGAGGTATGTAAAGTGGACCCTGGGGTTGGCAAGGAACACGCCTAATTATATTGTCAGGAGGGAGACGGGGAGAACGAGTGTAGGGATTCTAGCAGGGAGCAGGGCGTGTAAATATGAGGAGAAATTTTTGGAAGAGGGGGGAAGTAGGCTGGTTAGGGAGTGTTGGTGGGAGAAGGAGAACAGAAGAGGGGGTGGGAAGATGGAGGCTGAGAGGGAAAGGTATTTTAGAATGAATGGACTGCAGATGGATGAAGTGAGAAGGATGCACGAGGAAGGAAGGAAGGTTTATGACTTGGTTAAGCAAAATGTCATGGAGACAGAGAAGACAGAGGGGAAGAGAGAATTAGAGAGTCAAGGTTTAACGGGAACTATGTATGGATTATGCCAAGGACAAGAGCGCAATATTTATGTGTGAAAGGAGAGAAAGGAAGTCAGGAACTTATAGCGAGGATGAGGTGTGGGTGTATGGAGGGTTTCAATAGGTTCTGGCTCCCTCGGGAGAAGAGGATATGTGAACTGTGTGGAAAGGGGGATGCAAGAGTGGAGCACTGGTTGGAGGAGTGCGTGGAGGTGGAAAGAAGTGAGATAAGCATGGAGGCACTGTTGCATGAAAAGGGGTAAAAAAGGGCAGTAGCATGGGTGAAGGGAGTGTTGGGTAAGATGGAGATGAAGTGAAGGAAGGAGGAAGAGGAATGGAGACGGAAAGATTGTAAATAGGAGAGAAAGTAGATATAAGTAACATGTAAATATTGTAAATAGTAGATAAGTATTAGGTATTAGAGCAAAAACAGAGGTTGGCAAGCGAGGCAATGCGAAAAAGGAGGGACATGCATGCGAGGCGTGGCGAAGCGGCAAGATTACGATATCCGTGGCGACAAAGTTTTAAAGTGGATTCCTATAGGATTTTTGGCGAGAAACACGAATCTGAAAGTTTTAAATCGATATCTCTGATAGTTTTCGAGATATGTCGATTTTTTAAGCTTTTTTCAAATGTGTATGTATATATATATATATATATACATACACACACACACACACAATAGGGGTGTTACCTTACACCGTTTTTGTGAACAGTCACAGAGATGCCTTCCCGCCCCCACAAGGCGTTGGAAAAGGGGTAGGAGTGTTACCTTACATTATTTTTGTGACCTGTCACAGGGGTG